>CATIWF010042467.1:0-21320 GCA_949630135.1 Balakata baccata
TATATGGCTAACCATAATTCATTGGAAAAATGCAGTGGGTATGTGCCTCCTGAATATGTGAAACGAGGTGTGTATTCCACAAAATATGATGTTTACAGCTTTGGAGTTCTGCTTCTGCAAATCATAAGTGGCAAGAAAAACACATGTTGTTACGGTTGGAGTGAAGATTTAAACCTTTTGGAATATGTAAGTCACTTAAAGATTTTAATTTTTTTTTTTTTTTTGTAATTTCACCCTCAGTCATTGAACTTTATATCACTTATGTAAAATCATGAAATTCTTTTTCATTCCATAAAAATACCTAAGCATTCTTTTAATTTGACTAAAATCAAGTTAGGTCAAATTGGGTGAGCTGGTAATCAAAAAACTGATGTTTCAGCTGAGTTGAGGCTGGATTTTGTTGCATAACTGCACATATCAGCACTTTGCTACGTCATTTTTTCTAAAAATTAAAGATATTTGTGTAATTAATGACAGGCATATGAATTGTGGAGAAGTGATAATGGAATGGAGTTCATTGATCCAACATTAGATGATTCATTTTCTAGCTGCAAATTGCTGAGATGCTTACAAGTAGCATTATTATGCGTCCAAGAAAGTTCAATGGATAGACCATCAATCTTGCAAGTTTATTCCATGCTCACGAATGGAAATGTTCCTATTGCTTGTCCTAAGAGACCAGCATTTTCAATCAGTACTGAAGATCAAGAAAATGGGTCTACATTAGATCAAGAAATTTGCTCTGTTAATAGTGTTAGTATTTCCCAAATGTTACCACGTTGATTCTATCTCTTTGTTTATTTATTAATTTTGGACCCCAAATAGTGTAAAGTTTTTTGGGATTGCACTTAAGTTAAAAAAGAAAGTAGGTATAGAATTTTTTTTATTTAATTAACTAATTTTTTAATTTTTTTTAATGGTTTTTCACAATCCTATTTGTTTATCTCCGAAAGCAATTTAAAAAATTAAAAATAAATTTTTTCTCTAAAAAAATATTTTTTCCCAACAATGTCAAAGACAGATTTGAATGAAAATGGAAAATGAGAATTATTGATCTTAATATGTTGTTTGATTCATTTTTTATTTATTAAGGAATATGAATGATAATAAAATTCAACTTCCATATATTTTTGTATAATATATTTATTTTAAAATCTAATTTGTAAATTAATAATAAAATAATATAATCTTTTCTAAAATAAAATATGAAGAGATTCTCAAATTATTGGAATTTAAATTTTATATAAATTATATTTATTTAAGATAATTACATTTTTAATTTTATCATTATTGAAAAAAGAAATTAATATTATTAAAATTATATATTTTTTATAATGTCTTCTAATATTAATTAAGAGTATATTAAAAAAATAAAAAATAATTATAATTTATATTTAGCTAGACTTGATTCCCTTGGATAATGAATTAACTCATTCGACTAACATGATAGTTCATTATTAGGGTTCATCCATTAATCATATTTTCATTTTAATCTCCAAGTTGCACAGTACGTATAGCCAGTTAATGTGTAACAACTTCCAAATTTCACAAGCATTTTCGTAAAATAACCTTGCAATAATGATGGGTAAATCACATCTATGGTATCTCAATTATGTAAATTGTAACAATTCAATACTTTAAACATTATTTGTAACGTAAAATTGCTACAGTTTACATAGTTGAGCTATCATAAGTATAATTCACCATAGATTTGGTTGTTATTAAAATTGAGTTGATTATTATATCAGGTCCCGATCTCTATGGTTTCCTGCCTTGGTGATGGAAGTCATTTGATTTAGTTCTTAGGTGCAGCTAATAACAATAGCTAGTTGCAGATTGATATTATATCTATTAAAAATAATTGAGCTATTAGAATATGAAAATTACTAATAAAAAGTTTAATTTATTTTATTCAAAATATATATTTTTCTTTATGTATAAACAAAAAAAAATATAATATAATAATTATTTATTTTAATGATTAAAAATAGCAATAGTAAAATATAATCCATTGTAAAGAAAAATTTCCTCAAATGCATATACATATAATTAATTAATTTAATATAGGTTTAATATGATATATTTTATTTTGAAGAAGTAAATTTTATCATTTTATTAGAAAAAATACCAACTGTTTCAAAAAAAATCTCAAAACAAATAATTTTTAATTAGCAATTGATTAGGTTTTTTATCGCTCTCAGTTTGTATTACCAAATACATTTGACTTATCTTATGCATCCAACAGCTAAACCAAATACTCATAATTGTTGAGATCTCAATGTAAGCAAGGGATAAATATGTAGCAAAACAAAAATTTCTTTCTAAAAAAAAGGGAAAATAAAAATTTCTTTCCTAAAAAAGAAAAAGAAAAAAGAGCCTCTAGTGTAATTTGTGATCAATATTAGCTTAAATTTATCATTTTTTTAAAAGCAATTCCATTAAACCATTAAAAATCATTACAAAACAAGGTTTGAATGCACCTAAAAGGTATCATCCAACCATAAAATCAAAATTCATAAAAGACAATCTAGCTAAAGCATGGGCCACAAAATTCATAGACCTCTTTGAGAGCTGAATTGGGAAGCTTGGTGCTATAGAGAGCACATGTTGGCAATTAGCTATCAATGCCCCGAATTCATTTGAGCCACCTGTTTTGTTTTTTGAGTGCTTGAGTAACTAATTGACAATTTGATTCAAAAACCATCGCCTGCATATTGTTCTGAATGGACCAAACCAAAGCTTCTCGCAAGCTCCATGTCTCTGCTTCAGCAGCCCAAAACAAACCTTCTACTGATTTAATTACACAGGATAGGAAGCCACCATTTGAATCTCTCATGACCATCCCCATCCCTACCTTCCTCTAATCATTATATAAGGCTGCGTCAACATTACATTTCAGGTAATGTAAGGGTGGTTTTTGTCACTTTTGGATTATAGCCATCTCTAGAGGCTTAGATATAACACATGTATTTTTCACCTTAGCCCAATTACAAAGAAAAGCCAAAAGCAGAATAAACAGCTCTAGATGGTTCAAGAGAAGAGTTGTTCCAAAGCCTGTCATTCCTTTGGTCCCATATTTTCCACAAAACAATACACAACTTTGCAACAATAAATTTATCCTGAAAATCAAGGATTCTAAATAACCAAGTAATGAAATCACATGATGCCACAAAAAACTGAGCAACTAGAGAAATGAGATTAGCCTCCTAATATTGTGTTGCATGAGAACAATTCAGTAATAGATGGCTCAAGCTTTCCTCTTCAATAGCACAAAAAACATAGGATGAGGTAGAAAATATACCTTTTCGTTGTAAGTTGGTTCTGGTGGGAAGACAATCTCTACACAAACACCACAAAATTTTTTTAACTTTTGGTGGAATTTCAAGGCACCAATGTGATTTCCAATTCCCCAACATCTGAAGGTGATTTTGATAGTCCAACAGCTTCATAAACTCCATATATGTTGACTTCATAGTATAGACCCCATTTTTGCTAAAGTACCATATAATAGAATCAAAATTTTGCCTTAATGGGAAAGGTATACTTGAAATCTCAAACATGTCTCTATCATTAAAAATGTCAACCAATAGATCCATATCCCAAGCCTATTGGTTCAGTAAAAACAAATTGCAAACCTTCAGGTGCTCTAGCTCTTCAATCAAAGGCGTTGTGACTCTGAAATTCAAAGAATATCATAACCATAGGTCTGTCCAAACATTTATACGTTTACCATCACATACTTTCCAACGCAAACCATGATCAATCAACACTTAGGAATGAAAGATACTCTTCCAAGTGAAACTTGAATTATGCCTCAAAATGGCATTTAAGTTCCCTCTAGGGCAGTATTTAGCTTTGATTAATTTTGAGCGAGAAGCATCTGGTTCTTGACATAAATGCCATACGAACTTCCTAAGCATTGCAACATTGAAACCATGAAGATCCCGAAAACCCATTGCTCTATAAATCTTTGGTGAACAGAGGTTATCCATAAAAGCCATCTAATCTCGCCACTCCAACCAGAAGAAGACCCCCACCAAAAAGAGTTAAGCATCCTCTGGAATTCATCCAGCAGAGTTCTTGGAAGAAGAAAAGTGCTCATAAAATATGAATGGGATTGACTAACCAACTGCTTTTATAAGAACCCCATGGCCTACTTAAGAAAACATCTTACTTCTCCAACCTTGAATCCTCTTCTAAAGCCTTTCTTTGCAAATGTTAAAAACAACTTTCTTACTTCTACCAATGAGTGAAGGGAGACCCAAATATCTTCTTGTATTGAGAGAAATGTTAGACAATTTATCCTTAACTGTACTCCTTAAGAAATCCCTAACTTGGTTAGGTTGACAGACTGACCCGAGGCAGCCTTATAAACATATAGAAGATTTTTCATACTTTCATATTCCACCTCAATAGCTTAGAAGAAAAATAGGTTGTCATCTATAAAGAGCAAGTGGGAGACACTAGAAGCATAGGGAGTGATCTTGCAACTATGAAGCTTGCCTTCATACTCTACCTTCTTGATCAAACACGGAAGGCCTTCAACAAAAAAAAAAAATGTAATAGTATGGAGACAGAGGGTCTCTTTATTGAAAACCTCTTCTTGGAATTATAGGACCAACCTTAGAATTGTTAACCAAGATAGTATAGGACACCAAGGATACACATAGCATAATCATCTCAACCTATTTTGTATGAAAACCCAACTTCAATAACACAGATTTCAAGTACCCACAATCAATGGTATCATATACCTTACTGATATCAACTTTCAAAAATACATCACAACACTTCCTTTCCTTTTGTTCTTCATATAGTGAATTAATTCAAATGCTGTAAGAACATTATTAGTAACAAACTAATTTGGGACAAAAGTCAATTAGCTAGGAGATATCAACTCTGGAAGAACTCGCTTCAATCTGTTTGCAAAGACCTTTACTATGATTTTATACAAAATGTTACATAACGTAAAAGGTCGTGAATCACGTATCCTATTTAAATTGTCACATTTGGGGATAAGGCAAATGTTAGTATGATTAAGAGATGGAGGAAAAACCAGGTTGTTCAACCAATTACAATAGTCTTTAAATATCTCATCTCTTAGAAGGCCCCATAACTTTTGAATAGAATGTTAGATTGTATCCATCTAGGCCAATTGACATGTTAGGATGCATCTAGTAGACAGCTGATCTAAACTCATCCTTTGTAAGTGGAGCAACTAGTAAGTCGTTTTGAGTAGAAGAAACTTTAGACTCCAACCAATCTAGAACATGATCATAAATTACCATTACTGTCTTTGAACAAACCAGTAAAATAGACCTTTACAATCTCATAGATCCCTACATAATCCTAGTGCCAAGAGCCATCTTCCCTATAGAAGCCCCTTATTCTGTTAGTCTTCTTCCTTACTAAGGCACTAGTATGAAAAACCCTTATGTTTTGACCACCTCACAAAGCCAAAACACCTTAAAGTGTTGCTTCCAACATACTTGTTCTTGATTAAGCCAATACAACAATTGTTACTTTGCTGCATTGAACTACTGAATAAACTATTCATCAGTCTTGTGTTGACTTCAATAAGCTTTTTGTATTGAACGAACCCTTTATAAAACCAAGAAGCAATTTCACCACCCCAATCCATCAACACTACTAAGACATCCTTAAACCTCTGTATGATTGACCCACTACCCACAACCTAGCAATTCTCCACAATATGGAACAAATCAGGTTCAAATAGCTAGCTATTTTCAAACTTGAATTTCTTGATCCTTTTTTCCTTAAAAGGCATATCTTCCAAGCACAACAACAAAGGCCAATGATCAGAGACTAGAGCAACGAGGTTTAAGAGAGTTATTTGAGGAAATAATCAAAGCCAACTGCCAGTCGCCATCACCCAGTCAAACTGCTCCTCCACACCATGCACAGAACCTCGCCTCCTCTCCCAAGTGAAGGGATAGCTAACAAAAGGAATGTCTGTGAAATTATAATCAACTACCGCTTACCCAAACTAACCAACTTGGGTGAACAACTGGATCTCTCTTGTCCGATTCTTGAAAGAGATCATTAAAATCTTCGACAATACACCTGGGTAAACTTGAGACATCCCAAAGATTCCTAGGAAAATCCTACTGCTGCCTTCAATAAGCCCTTTCCAGAAATCCATAGTACCCAGTGAATCTCCATTTCCTAAGCTTATATCTCCAAGTCGATGTGATTACGAAAGTAGATTAGAATTGAGAAAGACACATTTTGCCTCTAAAATAATGCTAATCAACCTTCCTTATGCATTGCTAGAAAATTATCAAACCCTAATATTCTTTTGACTTCTTCGATTTTATGAGATTGAACTAATGTTTTAAAAAGAAAAATAATACGAGGCTTATAAGACTTGCCAATTTCTTCAAAACCTGAATTGCATAAGTTTGGTCCAACCCCCTACAATTTCAGCTTAAAGAATTCATTGGGCTTGGTAGGCTTGGAGTTCAAGTCCCATTGCTAGTACATAGTTTGTTAGGCTAAGAGTTTTGGAGACATCAATTGCACCTTCTGATCTGCCCACAAAATCATCATGCAAGTCTCATTTGGGCTTGTGGAGTTGTTAATGTTTTGCAAACTCACATTCTGAACCACATCCAAATTTAGGGGCCCAATTCGTTTACTTTTGTTATCATCTAATACTACCAGACTTGCTTCTTCAACAACCACTGCATCAGTCACTATACTTTCAAATTTTCCTTCATCATACACCTATTTTGCTACCTTAACATCTACACTGCCTGATCAATCTGCTCCTACCAATTGATTAGAAAGCACTGAGTTCACTCTCTAACTCGTACAATTTTGCCTATCCCAACTCTGTCTTGTATCATCTACCTTTAATCCATCATATCCTTTCAATCGGAGCTTTTCTACAGTATTGGTAGACATTCTAATGGCAGCTTTCAACCAAGGACCCCATGCCGTTGCTACATTTTAAGAAGGTGTAGTGAAAAAAAACATCACGTAATCTATCTGAATGTCCCAATTTGCCACAAATATAGCAAAATGTAGTTAGTTTATCATACTTAAAAGACATAAAGAACCAATTACTATCCTTCTTCTTGATCTTCTTTCCCCTCAGTAATGGTTTGTGAACATCAATTAGCACTCTCATATGCATATATTCACGCCAAAAGCCTAGGTTATTATTCTGATCATATTCATTGAAAGTACCAATAAAATTGCCCAATTGAGAACCAATTGATTCAAACATGTATCAACATAGTAATCTGTGAACCTAAACCCATAATTTGGTATGATATAATGGAATAGAACGCAGCATATCTGTTGGACTCAATGATGTATCAAATTATGTTATTCACAAGTGCACAAGTCAATTGTAGAATGGCAAGCCGCACTTGAGGTCGATCTTTTAAGGAACTGCTAGCTTATTATTATTATTATTATTATTATTATTATTATTATTATTATTATTATTATTCTATTCACGTTTTTTATTCTTAAAATTAAACTAAGTGTAGTAAGCAATTAAATGAAGAAAGTTAATAAAATTATTGATTAAAATGTTGAGACTTAGATTAGGTATTTAGTAAGCATATCTGGAATGTAATCCCTTCCCCAATTCAATTAATTCCAGTGAAATCAACTTCTGATGGCTCTCACCTTAAAACAGTAATTACCTAAACTAATGGTGTAACTAAGTCCAATTCAATTTTTAAGTTAAGTAAAACTAATAAAGAACAATGAAAATTGGAAGAATTATGATTTCATTAAAAATGAGAAAGTTCTTACATCCTAAATAGCTACTAAACACCTCACAAAGAAATTTAGCTAAGCATGATTATCGTTTATGGTCAAATTGAATTGTATGCTTAAACTAAACATTGTTACAACAACAAAAGAGTAAGAACTATAATCGAAACCCCTAGGACTTAAAGACTTAAAACTCAAGCAAATGGTTGGTCCCCGCCGTTAAAAGCTCCAATCTTTTCAGCCTCATGGTGTAAAAATCCCCAAATCACAAGCTCTAATTGCTGTTAATGACCAATATGGTTTTAAGGTCTTTTTCACTACCAAAGTCTCTAAATGATGAACAAAAGAATTCGTAATTTAGGTCTACCCTTAAAACCAAAGAATGAAAATCTTTTATACCTAGGTTTAATGAGTAGAGTTCTATTCACACCCAAACTCCCTTAAGGACCTAAAATTACTCACTAATTACATGTCAAAAAGGGGTCATAACCAATAGTAATTAGGTTATAAAATATGGGCCCATACAATCCAAAATTAGATCGTCAAATGGAAATAAAATCCTAGAGCTCGTGAATGTGCATGGGCATGGCTCCTTGTAAGGTCGTAGCTCCTGTAGCTTGATTTTGGTGTCAGAAGGCAACACGAGTCATGCACAGTGGCTTCAAGTATGAACACAACACGCCTGTGCAGCCTTACACGACCGTGTAGCTGGTGAGAATCTGCGTTCCAATTCCAAACTCCTCATCTTTCGTCTCTAGCCTTCGTGAACCTCAATTTGATACCAAATGGCCTTGAAGACACTCACTTACCACACAGACTCCTACAAACACAAAATGTCATTAAAAGAAACTATATCGACAAAGAACTAACACAATGTTCATACTAAACGCACATAATTTATATTATATATGTCAACCACATCACTTAGTTGATAAAGGAGAAGAAGGTGGCTATCATAAGATCAAGGTCCACATGCTTAAGATCAATCTCATAAAAAAAAAAACTTGAACAAGAAACTATGCTAATCCAACTCAGGAATAAACACCCTTTTTCCTAACCACTAGGTTAGGCGATCATGCATTATGCAAAAGTTGACAAATTTTTCAATTAGTAATCTACCAACTAAACACAGTTCATGATTGTTAGGGAGTGGGGTCTCTTGGATACCCTCAATAATTAAATCATCAATTTCCTCTGTAGAAAGTAATGATAAATTTTCAAGGCTAATATCTATAAAAGAAGATTAATAGAAAGACAATGAAGAACAACCTGTAAGAAAAGTGCTCTAAAGGCAATCATTTTTAGCACTATATGTACACATTTCATTTATATGAATAAAGGTATTTTTCATTATATTAATGTTAATCTAATATGAATTGATAAGATCTTAAATTAATTAGTGAAAGTCCTTAATATAAAACATAGTATAAAGGCAATCATGATGAGATCATGATGAGATCATGATGTGAGATTCCTATCTTATATAATTATGTTTGTATCTAAAATATCCCTAGCCATAGGATCAATGAGACAGGATATTATTGATCCAGAAAGGCTAGCACATGCTATACTTTTTTATTGGATCAAATAATAGTTCGCATAACATGTAAGCATGAGATGTTTAGAATGAACATATGGATGCTTGCTAGAGTAGTCAAGTACATTAGAGACCTGCTATGAGATTATCATATGGATCCGCTAGATATATATGTCAATGATAATCTCATCATAGGAATAATGCAAATATCCTTGGACTTAAGGTGTTTAAAGTTATTTTGGATACTGATCTTGTGCTTTGACTCCATTCCTTATTGCCTTAAAAGAGGTCACTCATAGGGTGGTGATTGGGTATAGCTTGAGATATTCAAAGGTAGTTAGGTAGCTAATAAAAGATTTAGCACTCTTGTTAAAAGGAGAGTATACTCATGGCCTCTTATTGGGATCATTACATAGGAAACTTTGGCCAAAGTAAGAATATCTTGAAGACGGTCTTCAAAGACATATCTTTAAGAGTAATAAGTCTCAATGACATATACTAACATCACTTAGATTAGATGTGATCTAGTCAGTCTAGTGGGAGCTGATACTTAGACCATACTTTAAACCAAGTGGGGTATAGTGAGGGTGAAAGGACGAATTGCATAAAAATTGTTTATGGAAAGATTTGTAGTCATACCATTGACTTTTAGTCAATTAGGGATCATGATGTATTGTTAGATACCGCTCATGACTTGTTTAAGATCAAGTGTTGATTTAAGTTGCCAACATAATTGGGAACCTAATGAGTCACACATATTGAAGGTGTGCAAATGAAATAAAATGGGTTTTTGGATTAGATCCAAAATAGAGAGAAAAACTTGGTCTAGACAGTGTCCCGAGCGTGAATGGTATATTCTCGAGCAGGAGACCTACTCCTCCTATCACGAGCGAGAAAGTCCAGCTCACATTTGGGAAAAGCTACTGGGCTAGAATTGCATTATGTCCCTATCAGGACATGGGATATCACGATTGAGAACCTCCCAATTTTGAGCACATCCCGATCAGGAAAGGCATCAGTTATGGAAACCTGATCTAATTAGGAATCTTTAAACATGGGTTTCGAGCTGTTCATGGACTATAAATAGTCCTTTTTCTGACATAATAGACAAGCGGCCACTAAGAGAATCGAAAGAGTTCTTTCTCATTCTCTTTCATTTTTACATTCTCTTGCTAGCACAAGAGATTGTGAACTCATAGCCTCAAAAGGTTTTCTTTAAGGATGAAGGTAGAATCATCTAATTGGATGGGCAAAAAGAAATTTTATATATAATTGGATGGGTGAAATATATATTTTTGAAAAATTTTATTGAATACGTTAATATTTAAATCATATATATGTACATATATATATATATATATATATATATATATATATATGAATTTTTTTTGGACTTGGGGCCTTGGCCACTGCTAGCTCCCTTCCTTAAACCCCATTTTAGGTTAATCAATTATAGCTACATGGTGATTCCTTGTATTTGGATTAAAAAATTAATTTCTATTGCCTAAGACCTATGTGATATATCTGCATGTTACTCAACAGCCAAACTCCACAACAAGGAGAGGTCAGACAACAATCTCACAAGAAGAAGATGTGAGTGCACTTGAAGCTTTATGTTCCTAAAGTCTGAAGATTTAATCGATTGATAGCTTAAATTTATCCTTAAAACTCAACTTCTGTCTTGTCTAGGTATTAATAATTCGAGAAAATAATGTATCATTCGTGCTTTGTCCGTCAATGGATTTGTTTACTAATTAACCAATTAAATTAAAAGCAGAGAAAAATTAAATATTTATTCATATATGACATATTCACATAGCATCATTTCAATGTCATAGAATATATATAAAGCATTTACAATGCTTAAGGAACAAGATTTGTTAAAAAAAATAATAATAATACTTCATCCATACCATTTTAACTATCACTTAAAAAATCTAAAATTCTATTTATTTATAATTTTTATATAAGCAATCAAAATTAAATTATTTTTCTACTTTTACTTTTAATGTTATATAGAATTTCAAAGTCATTTATTATAGGTTTAGACTAAACAATTATACACTTTTTTATTCTTCTTATTTCCCAATAATTTTGAGTCTTTCAAAACCAATAATAATTTGATCTTAACCATTAATTTTTTCCTAAATTTAAGATTAATAAATAACTTATTAATCCTAATGAAATTACCTAAAGTGACAGTTAAAATGGAACGAAGGAATTGATCGGAAAATATAGGCTCGCTTTCTATTTTTGACCATCCAAAATTATAAATCATTTACCTTTTTTGAAGTGTAGTTATTTTATTCAATTACAAATATACTTTTATTTCTATATATTTTTATTAAATATACCTAAAAATCTATTTATTTTTTTCCATTTTTATTTTAAATAACTTTTGAAATTAATTAACATCTACATGAATATTAATTTGAATCTTTATTATTTTCAAAATAATAATAAATGAAGAATACTTTTTAGAAAATATTTGAAAATAGAACTATATCTATATTTTTTTGAAGGGAAGGAGTAATAACCAGATCTAATACCATATTCACGTCAAGTATCCTTTAACGACATTAAATGCTATTCCTTTGTGCAATTAATGGATTAGTAAGTGGCAATTAAGCTTTAATTATAGGAAGTGTTAAATATATTTCAGCTTTTATGTGTTAAAAAAAAATCTTTTATTTGTTTTTACGGTTGGATTGAAGATTTCAACCTCTTGGAATATGCAAATCATTTTCATAAAGATTATTTTTTTAAAACAAAAAACAAAGATTAGATACGGACAGGAGAGGATGCAGATTCAGAATAGCGGGTGATCGGAACCCATAAATTTTTCAAAACTCATTATTATAGGTGTACAATATAATGAAATGGATCCATTAATTTTAGAAAAAATTATGAAATTTGATTTATTATACTAAAAACTCATAAGTTTTAAATATTATACAATTTACCCACTCTATTTTATTATATTATACTAATACGTCATTTTGTTAAATTTTCTGTTAAAAATATTGTGGTGAAATGATAAATAGAAAATTACTCAAGAAATTTAACTCATTGTACTAGTATTTCCCTGCATGTTTGATTCATTGTGTTAATACTAGAGTACATAAAATTTGATATATTGTATTAGTATTATCTTGAACAAAATATAATATTCTTTTTGACTAACCGTAAATACTTTAAAATTTAACAGGACTACATAATTTAACAGAGATAAAATAGAATTAAATATTATAAGATATTAGTGTAATATGTCAAATCTCATAAGAAAATAATAATTATCTCTTAATTTTAATAAGTGAATTCTAAGAAAATCTGAGAAAATTACTATTATAATAAATGGACTCAATAAAATTTTTAAAAAAAACAAACAAACACTTTCTAACTCTTGATAAAAAATGATGAAAAAAAAACTCTGATTACAAAAAAAAAATTATTTTGAAAAATTGAAATTTTTAGTTAAAAATAACTTTTTAATAGAAAATTACTAACAAAAAATCCTTCTTTCCAGTTCTGACGCTCATCCCTGCTAACTACCGTCTGGGAGAATTTTCAGCATTTGAGTGTCTTCACATCATTTATCACAGATCATTGCACTGCTTTCAATTCAAGAATCTATATAAAATTTCTAAATCTGTCACTGCATATGAATTGCGGAGAAATGATAGTGGGAAGGAGTTTAATTCATCCAATGTTAGAGTATTCATTTTCTAATTGTAAACTCCTGAGATTATGCATACAAGAAAATTCAAGAGATTGACCATCAACCTTAGAAATTTATTCCAAGCTCGAAAATGAAAGTCATGCAATTGCTTTCCCTAAAAGACCAGCATTTTCTAGCAGTGAAGTGTTATCAGTGATGTATATGCCATAGTACATTCACTGCTTTTTATATATTAAATAATATATCACAATGGACACGTGTATATTTCATATTCATAATAAATAAATATTCAAGTTGTTGATTAAATTATGAATGCAGTAGTTAAATATACTATGAACTATATCGTCTTTTGATTATCTACAAAAAATTTATTATCAAGTTGTTGATAATAATGAAATAAATAACTTTGGTAAAAAATAATTTTAAAAATGTTCATAACTAGTATAGGACAATGAATTGGGCATTTATTGAACTTCTAAGTTATCATATGGTTTATTTTGAGGAGGAATATCATTTTTCATGATATAATGATATCTACATAAACCAATGAATTTTTAAAGAGTTAAGGGTACCGAACAGTGACGTCTGATAATAATTTCACAGATAGTGCTAGATGTTAACAGTTATTATCTTGGTCATAATATATGAGTGTTTATGACTCGAACTTCTTTTACTTGAGGTGTTAAGACTGTGCTTTCATGGGTAGCTGTGAAGGTACTCTTGTCTTGTACTGAGCTATTTATACTTGATAATCCGGCTCGTAGTCACCACATATACTTATATAGTGAGACATAAGATTACCAATAATAAGACTCGTTATCCTGTAACACCAGGATAAAATACTAATGGAGTTGATATTTTGATTCTAATAAAATAAATTTCTAGCCAGAAGAAATATAACTTATTCAATATAAAATTGAATTATTAATTAGATTAATAATGACAAGTATTATTTTAATCAAAATGCAAATTATCACTCATTAAAATATTGACCAATAAAGTTTGACATATTATGACCCTAATCAATATCGGGATCATAATGAGACTTAAAATTATGATTTAGATGTCAAATTAATATTTGAGATTTTATTGGTAATTAAAAGGAAAATTCTGGAAAGATATTTAATGTATCTGGGTATACGAGGAATTCGAAAATGGTGCCTGATATAATATTAAGAAGTTAATATTATATTTTCATTATGATAAAATTATTGACCTTATAAGTCACACCGGAAATAAATTATTTGGCTAATTTTTATTCATAGATGTGTGGAGTAATTTAATGGAGAATTAAATTAGAAATGATCACTTATATTTTTTGAGTTAAAATTAATATTGATTAATTTTAACTATTTCTCTTATTTATAATTTTAATTAAAAATAGAAAAAAATATTGATTCTATGATTAATGGTGGTAGATAGAAAATGAACTATACAAGTATTGCACTATCATTGCATCATAAATAAAATTTAAATAAAAAAAAGTAAAAAATGAAGGGAAAAAAAAATCAGAAAATCAAAATCCACCATACTAACCACCACCATGACAACCGAATGGTTCACTAAAAAATTTTTCTTTTTCTCAATTTTTCCTTCTATAAGAGAAATTTTGTAATCATACATTTGAAACTAGTAAAGGAGTTTATCAAAAGGTAACTAAAACTTTTGATCTTTTTACTTGATTTGCACACTTGATGAACTCGGTTCTAAAAGATGTATCTAAATCTTTTATTTTTCTATTTTGTTCTTAAAAAGTCATTTGATGATTTTGACAAAATAGATATTATCCATAAATGTTACAAAATATGTTTTGCTAAAATTGTAGAGAAATGCTTAAAGTTAACATAAAAAGTGTATTTTCATGTCATGCAATATTTGATTGCATGTTTTAGTAAAATTAAAATTTTTTAAAATATTTAATTTTGACCGAAACCTAAATTTTCCCTCAATTCAATTATATTTTTCGCTTCCAATCAGAAAATGGGTCAACATCAAATCAAGAAATTTGATCTGTTAATAGTGTTAGTGTTTTCCAAATGTTACCCCGTTGATTTTTTTTTCCCCAAATACTCTACCGTTTGCAAAAGAAATTGATTGGTTTTGATATTGGGTGAGTTTGTCAAGTACCTCAAAGTCAGGTTTCTAAGGGAGAAAGAGGAAACCAACAGCAATTCCAATCCCTCAAAGTCAATAGCCCTGTGGACTGATATTCCTAAGAGACTTAGCAGTTTTCACAGTAATTTGCTGACCCAAATGGAAAATATTTGGGCAATGAATACATTCATGTAAATTAATAATAAACTACTTGAGAGTTTATCGATGGATAAATCTATAAATTATATTTTTATTATTATAAATCTTTAACTTGCATCAAATAGCGTAGTAATAACTATCAAAATCTTTTTGTATAAATTTTTTTATACTTTCTGTGCTCCTAAATAGATGATTAATTAGATCCTATTTAAGGTTTTTACACAATAATCAAGAAATGTGTTTAAGACATAAATAAAATATTATATATTATCCTTAGATCTCCATCAATATTAATTGATGATGAACGAATGAAGAGAGTAAAACCAGAAAATGATCTTGATATTTTTCAGTAAGTTCGAAGAGTTAATAGGGATGTCTTTTATCGGTTGAGCTGGGGAAACTAATTAACTAACCTTAACCCTTTAGTAGCTAATTATCTAACTAGTAATTATAAGCTATTGTACGCATGCATTGAAGGCAGAAACACGAAGTGCCTTTGTAAATGTTGGGAAAATTACGTCAAAAATAAAAATTCAAGCCAAGAAAATAAGAAAGAACACAAAATTTATATGTTTCGGCCTTAATTGCCTATATCCACGGAGAGTAACCAATTATTCACTATATAAGAAAATAACAAATTACAATACAATAGAGTTGTATCTCCCTTAAGTTGTTCAAATTCAAATCCACAATTTATTGTATTTCTTTTCTCACATAAACTAGAAAAATAAATCACACTTCTCTATAACCCTTAGAAAAAATTGTCTAAGCTCCCAAAAGTGTTTCTCAAAACCCCATGAATGTTTCTTACACCTAAGAATACCCAAGCAAAAATTCAAACTTGCAAATGCCAACATTGCTCTTTTTGCTTCATGCCTTAAAGCCTTGATCATGATAATCAAATTACAATACATTAAATAAAAATATACATTAAGTAGAAAGTGCATAATAATTAGAATATTTCATTATTGAACTAGTTTGATTTGATTCTCATGGAAATGAAATATTCGTTGGAATAAGAAAATGAGTGATTCCTATTGATAGAGAAATAACATTCTCATTACACTTTTTTTCTAATCAAACATTAATAATGAGAATCATTCATTTTCATTTCCATTTCCACCCTATTTTTCTATGAACCAAACACTCTCTTATTGTATCTAAAAGTAACAATGGGAATCATTCATTCTCATTTCTATTCCTATCCTATTTTTTTATGAACCAAACACTCCCTTACTGTTTCTGAAAGTAACAAAGGGAGTTGGTACAGACTTAGAATCAAGAAATTCAATATCTTGTAGAACATCTAAGGCATATTTTCTTTGACATAAATGAATACCTTTTTGTGATCTACAGACTTCAAGGCCTAAAATATATTTTAATGGTCCAGTGTCCTTCATTTTAAAAGTGTCATGAAGATACTTCTTAATCTGAACTATTTGATTTTAGGGAGGTGCTTTAACAGCAATCACCTTTAGCACTTGATGTACAAATTTATTCATTTAATAAATACATTCTTCATTACTTTAATGTTCATGCATTTAAATTGATAAGGATCTCAAACTAATTAATGAAGTGCATGATATAATACATAGCATAAAGGAATTCATGATGTGATCATAATAGTAAGATTCTTATTATGTGCAATTATATTTATGTATAAAGGTCTATAGTCATAGGATTAAAAAGACTAGACATCTGTTAATCCGAATATAACAACGCATGTTATACTTCTTGACTAGGTCAAATGATTGATCTCATAAACCAAAAATATGAGATGTTTAGAGTTAACATGTGTATGCTTACTAGTGTAGTCAAATTCACTGGATGACCTACTAAGAGATAATCACATGAATCGTCTATTTAATGTCAGTGATGATCTCATAATGACAAGGGTTCTCATAATGACAAGGGTGCACGTATCATTAGATTTGAAGTACTTAAGGTTATCATGGATACTGATTTTGTTACTTTGACATTGTTACTTGCTCATAAGAAGATAATTGGGTAAAAATTGAAGTATTCAAAGGTAGTTGAATACCCAACAAATGATTTACCACTCTTGATAGAATGAGTGTATACCTATAGCCTCTTGTAAAGATCATTGCTCGGGAGTCTCTGGCAGGAGTGGAAATTGCTTGAAGAAAGTCTTCAAGTACATATCTATAGAGTAATGAGTCTCACGGACAAAAACTAACATCATTCAGATCAGGTGTGATGTAGTCAATCTAATGGGAGTTGACACATAGTTCATACTCTGAATTGAATAAGGTATAGTGAGCTGAAATGATAAATTGCACATGCACTTATTGATGGAAGGGTTCAAAGTTAGACAACTAAAATTTTCGGCCAATTAAGGGTCATGATGTATGACTAGACACCTTTCATGACTTGCTCATGTTATATGACAATTTGGGTAGCCAATATAGTAATGAACCTATTAGGTCACACGCATAGAAAAGTGGATGAAAGAGTAAAACAATATTGGATTTGATCCAATTAAAGAGAGAAATTTTGGGTTAAAAAGTGTCATAATGGCGGAAAAGTTTCGTAAAAGCAACTGAGGTCATCGTAAGTGTGAGCCGCCGGTGTGGGGCTATCTAAGGGCCTGCCCCACAGGCCGGCACTGCACTAGTAGCCCCACATGGGCTTTGGCCCGCAGGCCTCCCTTTGCCTTTACTACAACCACACTTGAGAAAAACAAATTAGAGAATTAATTTTTCTTCTTCTCTCTTGATCATTCTTCCATACTAGCATCTTCAAAGTTTGATCACCTATTGCCATTGTCAGTTCCCTACATCCTATTCGCATGGATACCATTAGAGACTCTTCAAGTAAGAAAAAGTACTTTTGAAGGCAAAAGATTAAAGAATCAAAGACAAGTAAACAAAAGGTAAATTCCAAAACTGTGTATGATTTGAATGATTGATTATGAATTCTATAGGGCAATTTTCAATTTGGTTTTCCAAAAATTTTAAATTCCCTTATGCTTATGTATGTGATACGTGCCGAGAAACCCAACATTTGATTCATTTGATTGATTGCTAGCCAAAATTAGATCATCTATATAAATTAATATTGCAATAAAGCTATTGTTATTAATTTTAGTTAATAATGAAGGGTATGAACTAGCTTGTACAGAACCTTGTTGTACAAGAAAATTTGTTAATTTTTCATTCCATTTTTTGCTAGCTTGTTTTAAACTATAAGGAGATTTTTGTAGTTTACATACTTTATTATTACAATTCAGACCTAAAGGTAGGAGTATATATATACCTGTTATGATAAACCTTCATGTAGAAACGCATTGTTGATGTCTAATTGCTCCAAATACCAACCTTTTGCTACTGCTATTGCTAACAAAACTCTTAGAGTTGTCATTTTAGCCACAGGTGAAAAAGTGTCTAGGTAATCAACTCCTTCTCTTTGTGCATAACCTTTGGCCACCAATCTGGCCTTATACTTATCTACAAAGCCATCTGATTTATATTTGACCCTGAAAACCCATTTACAACCAATTGGCTATTTATCTTTAAGTAAGTCAGCTAATATCCATGTTCTGTGATTTTCTAGAGCATGTAGCTTCTCATTCATGGCTTACTACCATTTTAAACTCTTGACTGCTTGTTTATAGTTCGTTGGTTCATATTCACAAGATATATTGACGGTAAATAATTTGTGTGTGAAAGGTTTGAATATGAAACATAATCAGAAATAGGATATAAAGACTTACCTTGTGCACTATCAGCCAAACTAGCTGATAAATAGTTACTATCATTTATTTTTTAATATTTTTAACATAAAACATAATTTAACCTATAGAGTAAAATATTCATTTATTAATGCAAGTGTTTAATTATAAAGGAATTATTTTGTATACATCATAAATATTTACATTAAGAATGTATTTGATATTTTACAAAATGGATTAGAATCTAATCATTTGCTTTAATCTATGAACAAAATGCAACTTAAAAGTCACACCATATTCGCCCCTTGTAATATGCAAGTACAAGTTGCCAATATCATGCATGCTCTCCCCTACAAAGTTGTCATCATCATGCATGCTCTCCTTCAACCTTAATAATTCTGTTATGCTCAATATATTCACTTGAAGCATAATCCACATTTTCATCCTCACCGATAATACTTCTAATAGCAGCTATTCCAACATCTGATGCAGACCTGCAATGCCAGGAGGTTAAGAAAGAAAAATTTCAACCTTATTAATTCTGTTATGCTCAATATATTCACTTGAAGCATAATCCACATTTTCATCCTCACCCATAATACTTCTAATAACAGCTATTCCAACATCTGATGCAGACCTGCAATGCCAGGAGGTTAAGAAAGAAAAATTGTGAACCTACAAGTTATTACATTAGACTCTTCTAATAACTTGGAAAACTAGGAAGATGTTTCACTAAAACCAATCATCAAACACATGGAAGATGATTCACACAGGTAAATAACAAATTGATCACAAAAGACGCCCTCAATATGTTCTGTATCTCTATTTGTTGAAACCAAACATTTGGATAAAATGCAACTTTTATGCTGAGTAGAGAATTTAAATGGGGATTGTGGTAAAATTAAAAATTGGTAAAGCAAATGAAAGTTATCCACCTATGTGTGATAAACCAATTCGCAAATTCAGCTTAACTGGGCTAGGGTCTTTGCTATGAGCAACCATGACTTGTTTAATAATCATATTTAAAATTTGTTGCATTTAAAATTTAAAAGCTTAAATAGTAAAAAAAAAAAAATATCAAAATTTGTTAGTAAATTAGGAAATATATGATTTTAAGAATAAAATCCTATAATCAAGAAAAAATTTGTTATTTCCTTGATTATAAGGATTCCATATTTGATTATTTCCTTTAATGTAGGGATTCTAGAGTCTTTCTTCCTCTATAAATATGTAACATATTTTTCTGTTAAAATAAGAAAAAGAGATTCAGATTTTTTTTTCTTCTTCTTCCTATTGTTTTTTTCTACATGGTATCAGAGCCCTAGGTTCGACTATGGTTTACAAAGCTGCTATGGTCGGCTCTAGGTCAACGTCTTCTGAAGGTAGTAGCGCCATGATGTCTTCAGAGGGGATAGGAAACTCAGCAGCTGTTTCTCTGCCTGACAATTCCCTACAAATAACCATTCATAAGTTTAATGGTAAAAATTACCTTGAATGATCTCAGTCCGTAAAGTTGTAATAGACGGCAAAGAGAAATTAGGTTATTTGAATGGTGACAGCCTGGTTGATCAACTCTATAGAACCAGCTATCAGCAAACCCTTCATGTTTCTTCCAACAGCATGTGATGTGTGGGATGCTATAAAAAAAAACATATTCAGATTTGGATAATCATTTACAACTGTATGAACTGAACACTACAAATGGAAAAAAGAAATCGAGTGGTGATAACAAGCCAGGGAGAGATGCTCAAGCATTCCAAGTAAGTAATTCAGATTCAAGGCAGCAATCAACCTCAAAATCTCTTCCCTTCACAAAGGAACAATTAGAGCATTTATATAAAATGTTTCAATATAGTTCTTTCGGAAATTCTTCTATTCTATCTTGTTCTATTGCTCAGTCAGGTATTTCTTCTATTGCAGCCATTGTGTCTTCAAAGTTTACTAGCGCTTGGATATTAGATTCAAGTGCTACTGACCATATGACCGGCACTTCGCAATTTTTTTCCACTTACTCGCCTTGTGCAGGAAATCAAAAAGTTAAAATTGCATATGGTTCCTTTGCCACTATTGCAGGAAAAGGGACAATGTCAATTTCTCCATCATTACACCTTAAAAATGTTCTTCATGTTCCTAAATTATCATATAATCTTTTGTCAGTCAACAAATTAACCATTGATCATAATTGTTGTGTTAATTTTTTGTCTTCTCATTGTGCATTTCAGGATTTAACCTCGGGGGAGACAATTGGGATTGCTAAGCAAAATGGTGGTCTCTACTTTTTTGAGGATAGGTTGACCTTTGAAAGGCAAAATCAGCAGCCTTGTTTCAACTCTATGTCTGTTTCTAGTGATAGTGAGATTTTGTTATGGCATTATCGTTTGGGACATCCTAGTTTTCAATATTTAAAA
>CATIWF010042501.1:0-18259 GCA_949630135.1 Balakata baccata
TTCATATCATGAACTTTCATTAATCAGTTTAAGATCTATATCAATTCATATGCAAATGAATACTAATATAATGAAAGAATGCCTTTATGAATGTGTACACTAAGTGCTTAAGGCGATTGCCTTTTGGGCACATCTCTAACATTGACTTAAGCTTGGCATGCCGAAATCGAGCATTTCCCAAGAGAGAAATTTTTTCCTGAGGTTGAAAATTTTTTCCCAAGGGGGAACATGCCTTTCTTGAGGGGGAACCTGTCTTTCCCGAGGGGGAACCTGTCTTTCCCGAGGGGAAAATTGTCCTTCAACATTTGACCGATTTGCTCACTAAGCAAATAAAATATAATTGACTTGAAACTTTGTACACTATCAAAACAACACTAGATGAAGACATTAATAGCATTTAATTTGATTGTCAAGATCAAAATAGAGATCAATCATCCTAAGTTCAACAATCAAAATCCTTCTTGTATGCCTTCTAAACATCTTTACAAGCATCAATAGCAAGGGAATTAGGAAACGGCTCATCTAGGACATAGGCTATTTTTTCGGCTTTGAGAACTATTCTCAAATTCCTAAGCCAGTCCAAAAGTTTGACCCAGTCAGTTTATTCGAATAAAAAATTGATCACAGGTTCACATTCAATGACATGTTGATGATTCTAACAACCTAGATGTAAAAGAGATCATGTTAGAAATGTATATGAAAATGCATGATTATTAGGTCTTCAAAAAAATACTTTATGGCTTCCACTATTTTATTGTGGACCCATTGCACTCAGTATGAATCCAAGAGAACCTATGTGGAAGTTCTTCTAGTGGGTCGATATCCAATATCTATAAGAATGACCTTAGATTTGCTCAACAAGCCACCTTAGGTCCATAGGTAGGTATTTGATCCATAACAATTGCATTCTCGTACAACTATCGAATCTAGTGCTATCAATTGTTATTGTGTGCACACTTATTGGGTTATCAACTCTTGATGCATGTACATCTCATATACACTTACCCAACTTTGTCTTTATCCACATTAACCTTGGGTTTTCCCAATAAGCTAAAGTGTCTAGTTAAGCCGACCCATTAATCATGAAATATGATTTCAATGGTTTGAACATATTCTTGTAGAGCGGGCTTGGGTTTGCCCAACAACTCTAACTCTCAAAGAACTCTCATTCTTGCCATATTAATGGAAGAAAGAAGCCTTAATGTTGCTAAGCAAGGGATTTTATTAATTTGGTCTCATCATTATTTAACTAGCATGCATTATACATTCATCATCATAAGAATATATAAATATAGTTACATTAACTATATGGTATGATTATGGATATACTAATATCAGTCCCTTGAGCCAAAAGGGTATTGATTAGGTCTCACCTATGTTAATGCATGAGTTGCAACCTAAAAATAGAAATCAAATTCCTATTTTTATGTCTTCTTGTTTATGGTACAACCTCCTTACTTCTTGCTCCTTTGCATCTCCAGTCTACCCTAATCCTATATAATCTAATTACCTATTTCATAATAGAAAACCTCAATTTACATTTGAAGGGAGTTAGATGAAAAGAGAAATACATGAGACAAAAGATGAGGCAGGGATACGTAGACCCTATTTCCCATAAATAAAATAACCATGCATGCTCAATCACATTGGGTTAAAATCCATAATCATCCATAATCATCCATCATGCTATCCATACACCTCTAGCATGCATTCGCTAATGCATAAAGTAAAGGTAAAATCGAAAATAACTATTTTGGATTCCAATTTGAAAAATCAGTTTCAACACTTGAACCGAAATTGCTTACTTATGTTAATTAGGTCAATTCTATTTTGTGTGCAATTTCAATATGGATTTTAATAATTAATCAAACTAAATTAAATTCCATATCTCCATAAATTAATTCACCTTTAAGACACATTATAATGATGTTAAAGTCAAACAAATCAATTTCAACATGCCTACCACTATCTAGTCATATTAGAATTGAGATTACTCAACTTAGATTGATTCAAAATCAATTCTGAAAAATTCCCAAAAATTTTAGAAACTTATATCATTAGTCCAAGAATCTTTAGGTCAACTCAATCCAATCAAAATAATTTTGGCCATAAGCCAAATCATTAAGACTAGCAAACTGACATATAAAACACTCAAACCAACTCATCTAATAACTAGAATCAACTTGAAAATTTAAAATCGAGAAAAATCATTTTGGCATGCATTTAACATAAAAATATCATCATAATTATCACATAAACATGATTTGAAGGTGCTGGAACCGAAATTAATACACAAATTTACAAACAAAACAACCCTGCCGGGCATACAAAACAATCTCATTTTGTCACTTATTTGCAAAATTAATTGAAATGAGCCATCCAAAGGTTAAAATACATTCTTAACATTTTATAATAATATTCTTATAATCATATTACAAAAATAAAATGAACAATCCCATAAAAGAATTCATACAACATCACTAGGCTATCAAAAACCTAGTTTTCGGCATTTTTTTTATCATAAATCTGAATTTTACCATTTGAATCTCATTCAAATAATTTTTCAATCATAATTGTTATTATTAATCATCTCATAATTAGATTATAAAAAGAAAAGAAATTAAAATGAATTTAACAGTCAAAATTAAATTTTCAAACATATAGAACTTGAAATGCCAAAATCATGCAATCCAATTGCATCTTCAATTAAAATTAATTTTGATGAGCATAAAGGGGCTTTGGTACCAATGATGGGTTTGGAATATGTACCATATACAAAAAACTCAGAGGAAAATAAAATTTTTCAAAACTTGAATCAAAAGATTCTACTTATGTCATCAAAACTATTTAATCAAACATAGGTTGACGATGATTATCTTTAATTTCTTTGATTTGTTTCTTCTTTTCTCCTTGTCGGGTTCTTGTAGACCACAACAATTAAAGCGTAGGATCACCTCTAATGTTGATCCACAAGAAGAAATGAAGATGGAAACCTCAAAGGCAATAGCTAGAATAATCACTTTGACCTAGCAAGGTGATATGTTCTTAAGAGAGTGTATGGAGAATTAATGTTTAATTCTGTGGAGGCTTATTAATTTTTTGATATAAAATAGTTTATATATGTGTTTCCAAAAGCACCCTAGGATTTAGAGTCTCACTCACACCCAAAAACTATTCAAAAATAAAAAAACCATGAAAATAGTGATTTTGGGGCTGCATCAGAGGGGGGGGAAAGCGGATTGCTGCCTGCTAGCCTGCATGCTGATGGGCTTGTGTGGGCCAGCAGCTTGTAGTTGCGCATTAGCCTACCCACCTGCATGCTTATGAGCCTGTCTTCGAAACCTTTTCGTAATCATGACACCATCCGGCCCTAAATCTCTCTCATATTTTGGATCCTATACAAGACCATTTTCCTCCTTCATACCTTCAAAGCATGTAACCTATTAGGTTCCCAGTTATTTTGGCCACCTATATCAACATTTGATCTCAAGCAACTCATGAGCAGTATCTAGCAACACATCATGACCCCAAATTGAAACAAAAGTCAGTAGTTTGATTGCGAACCTTTCCATAGACAATAATTTGTGCAATTTGTCCTTGCGCAACTCTATATCCCATTCAGTTCAGATCACGAACTTTGTGTTAGCTCCCACTCAAGTGACTATGTCACACCTAGCATAAGTGATATTAGATCTTCTTATTAAGACTCATTACTCTATTAGACATGTCATTGAAGACCATCATCATGACATTTCTACTCTGGCCAGAGATTTCCAAGTATTGATCCCAACAAGAGCCTATGGGTATACACTTCTTTTATCACAAGTGGTGAATTCTCCATTGGCTACCCAATTACCTCAAGCTATACCCAATCACTGCCCTATGAGCGACCTTTATGAGATAATAAGGAATGAAATCAAAGCACATAATCAGTATCCAAGGTATCCTTGAGTACCTCAAGTCTAAGGATACCTGCACCATTAATAATCATCCTTAATTATCTCATGATCATATTATAGAGAGAAAATTAATTAAAACAAATTTAACCTAATTTTTAATTAAAATTAATTTTTAATTCAATGGTACCAAAATTGTTAAAATCAAGCAAGCTCATTGCATCGTCAATTAAAATTAATCTTGATGAACACAATGTTAGAGATGTGCCCAAAAGCCAATCGCCTTAAGCACTTAGGGTACACATTCACAAAGGCATTCTTTCATTATATTAGTTTTCATTTGCATATGAATTGATATAGATCTTAAACTGATTAATGAAAGTCCATGATATGAAATATAGATTGAAGGAAATCATGATGGGATCATGATAATGTGATTCCTATCATATGTAATTATGTTTTTATCTAAATTATCCCTAGTCATAGGATTAATAAGTCGGGATATTGTTAATCCGGATAGACTAGCACATGTTACATTCCTTGATTAGATCAAGCAGTAGATCTCATAAGCTGTGAGCATGAGTGTTCAACGTTAACATGTGGATGCTTGCTAAAAGTAGTCAAGTACTTTGGATGACCTGCTATGAGACAATTATATGGATTATCTATTCAAATGTCAATGATTGTCTCATCATAGCAATGGTGTATGTATCCTTAGACTTGAGGTACTCAAGGATATCTTGGATATTGATTCTGTGCTTTGACTCCATTGCTTGTTGCCTCATATAGGTCGCTCATAGGGTGGTGATTGGGTGTAGCTTGAGGAATTTGAATGTAATTGGGTAGCCAATAGAGGATTCGCCGCTCCTAATGGAGGGAGAGTATACCCACGGCCTCTTGTTGGGATCATTACTCGGGAATCTCTGGCCAGAGTAGAACTGTCATGAAGATGGTCTTCAGTGACATGTCTAATTGAGTAATGAGTCTCAGTGACAAGATCTAAAATCACTTAGGCAATGTGTGACGTAGTCAGTCTAGCAGGAGCTAACACATAGTCCATGCTTTGAACCGGGTGGGGTATAGAATGGTGAACGGATGAGTTGCACATATTGTTGTCTATGGAAAGGTTCGTAGTAAAACCACTGACTTTTTGGTCAATTGGGGATCATGATGTGTTGCTAGATACCGCTCATGATTTGCTTAACTTATTTGATAATTTAAGTGGCCAACATAACTGGGAACCTAATAGGTCACACGCTTTTGAGATGTAAAGAATGAGCAAAATGGCTTAGGATAAGATCCAAAATATGAGAAAATTATTTTGAGTCGGTTCATGATAAGATCGTGGAAAAAATAGCTCGGGGGAGTTGACAGACCCGTACGGGCCTGCTGGCCTGGCAGGCCTGCCAGGTAGGCCCAGGCGGGTGGCTGCGAGTGCCAGCGCGCAGCAGCTGACCAATGCCCTTAAATTGGCCTTAATGGCCATTACTATTCATGTAACTACACTTTCTCCTCTCATCAACTTGGATCTATTTTCTGATTTTCTTTTGGATCTAAAAGACAGAAAATAGACAAAGAAAAATTTTTGGGAGAAGAAAAATTTTTGGAGATAACAAGAAAATTAAAGAGTTTAATTTTTCTTCTCATATGAACATACACCATTGCAAGCACTTTGAGGTATGTTCAAGCCATCTCCCTAGTAGTTTCATCATCTCATCTTCGCGTGGATATTGTTAGAGACCATTCAATATTGGATTGTTGTGGTTTGCTACAATCCAACAAGGTGAGAAGTTGAAGAAATATCAAGAAATTATAAAGGTATAAATTCTGAATTTTCTTTGGTTAAATTAGTTTTAATTGGCACATGTATAATCCTTTAATTCGGGTTTTGAAAAATTTTATTTTCCGCTGCGTAATATGTATGTGATACATGCTCAAAACCCTTCATATGATGCATATACTGAAAACATGTTTACCTTATATGCCATGATATTTTGCACTATAAATAATTTTTTGACTTACAACAACTTGTCTAGGTACACTATTAAAGGTGCAAAAGTGTATCTGATTTGTGAAGACTAAACATTGGACCAATGTTTAAATTATTGCAAGAAAAATGTGTGTACGAGTCACCAGATGTTGCTACCTCCTAACCACCATTATCATTAGAAAAAAACCCTTTCAACAGACAAAACGAGATGCGAGTAACTTAGTTGCCATTATTTGTAAATCAAGTTTATGATCGAATTAGAGATATTGAAAATGTATTTGGCAAACCTTATCAGCCTGTTCAAAAGGGCCTTTAGAAGAAAAGATCTGCGTCTTGGGATCTTCCATATTGGGAACATTTGTTGGTTTAATATTATATTGATGTTATGCATGTGGAGAAAAATGTTTGTTATGCTATAATAAGGACACTGTTGAACAAACTAGGAAAAACAAAAAATGGTATAAAGGTTAGAAAGGACATATGGATGAAGTTAGCACCGCAAGATAAAGGGAAGCATACATATCTTCCTGGCCCTATTATACATTGTCTAGAAAAGAGAAAATAAGCTTTTGTGAGTGTCTTTATCATGTTAAGATTCCACATGGATATTCATCAAATATAAAAAGGCTTGTATTGATGAAAGAGTTGAAGTTGGTAGATATCAAATATCATGATTGTCATATTTTGATGCAACAATTCTTACTGGTTGCAATCCGAGACATACTATCAAACCATGTAAGAAATGTTATTACAAGATTTTATTTTTTCTTCAATTCAATATGTTCTAAGGTAGTTGATCCAAAAACTTTGGATGAGTTGCAGTTTGATATTGTTGCTACTTTCTGTCAACTTGAAATGTATTTTCTACCTTCATTTTTTGACATAATGGTGAATTTGGTTGTTCACCTTGTGAAAGAGATTAAATTGTATAGTTCAGTACATTTGAGATATATGTATCCTTTTGAGAGATTTATGGATATCTTATCTCACATAAAAAGATATATATTTGTCAACTAATAATTATTTTTTTATAAAAAACAAAAACTATGCAATTTAGCTACCCATGCTTGGAATTTACATATTTTGTTTATTCTTTATCCTATAACATGTTATTGTTATTATATTTTCAAGAAAGTCATTTTATGTTTTTAACAATCACATCATTTTGAACATCACATCATACAAAAAATAATTAATATGGATTAATAAATGAAAAATGTGTAGCTGAGAAATAATAAATGGATTAAAGATCCTTTAATTTGGATTTTCTATTGGAAAGAATCCCTTAGTTTCAATTTTCCATGACAATGTTTGCAGATAAAGACTAAATGATTTGTTTTGCCTTTGTTCTTTTTCTGTCTTTCTATCCTTTTCTTGGCTTCTTAACTTCTGGTTCTCCACAGTTATAGTATGAGGCTTGTTCATATTAGTTTTGTTGATGTATTAGTTTTTTTTCTTTGATAAGCATATTTCTTTTATTAAATGTAAGGGGAAAAATTGTTGGCAAAAAAACATATACACATAGCGGAAAAAAAATAATCAAATATAAAATTTAGGATTCAAAACTCTAATAAAAAACTATCTTACAACTCTTATTAAATACGGATCATACTATTTTTCTTATGATCAAGTGTATAGAAAAACAATAGATTGAGATTTACCTCTTGTAGCTCAAAAATCCAATCTTAATTGATTCATAGTTATCTAACTCTTTAAGTGTAGAGTCTTTAGTCTGTCCACACTAAGAAACAAGAGCAATAATAATAAACCCTTCACTATATAATTTGATGTGTTTAACTATGGAGGAAAATACATTATCTGTATCTTCTAATAGATAGAAAAATAATATATATATCTGTATCTTTTTTCTGAATTAGATGATATATATTATTTTAAATAAGAGATATAATCTAAATAAATATCTTTTGATAGGTTGAGATAAGTTAAAACTTTTTTAAAACTTAATCTCTAAAATCAATTCTAGGGTATTTACTAATAATCTCCCACTTGCACTAGAATCAATTTTACTTTCTATCAGAATCTGATATAAAAGATAAGCTACAAAACATGTTTCTATAACTCTTATAATTGAACCCAAATCACATTAGATAAATAAGAGTTTAAACTTCAAGTGTGCTAGTACCTTGTAGGCTATGCAAGTCCAACTTATAAGTTGCTCTTACTTCTTTTATTGTGTATGACTTTCTAGGTTTATTACAGAGTTGGCTATGAGAAACATTATGACACTTTATAATCACTATTAAGTGGCATTACCACAATACCCTTAGAGTTCTTATAAGTCATGAGTGACACCTAGCAGTATATCATGATTACCTAGACATTGATGAAATTTGTTTAATGATGAATCTGTTATGATTTAGATTACAATATGGTTAAATTCTTCCTTTATCCCATATTCCAATTAAGTCAAATTTATGATAGTATCAAACTCTTAAGACTTAATCTAATCAACTAATCACCTTAATTACTTGACCATTAATGAGTAATTAGATCTAATCTAATAATCATTTTATCCTGGCCAGGAACTTTACTGTCAAGTATTCATGTGACTGTGTAGAATATCTTTTTTGTTTACTTCAAAGTAATAAATTCCTTATTGACTGAACATATACTTAAATGTATGATTAATTAGAACCGTCAAATGCTAACATTAGTATATGACTAGAACCAATACTTAAAAGCATTGACAAGAACGAAGCACTCATACATAAGATAATTATGTCATCTCAGGTCTAAGGATTACACAGACCATCTAAATCTGATAATGAATTATTGACAAAAAGTAAACTTCATGTAATTCATTATCACATGTGTCACTATTCAGAATACTTTGTCACACAAGTATTCTCTATTATTTATTTCTGTATCAAATACTAAATGGCATGAGACTCACCATTCCATCATCATTAATATTTCATATTAATCATGGATAATAAATAATGAGTCAGTCTTCCATATTAGTGATGCCCCAATTAGAAATCCTACAACTGGGAACCTTTTATAATACTAGTGCTAAGACATCCATCACTCATATTTTCAACCTTTGATAATGAATACCTTATCTCGTATTAAAGGATTTATCAATTAAAACATAATATTAAGAATTAATTGAATTTAAACTTGCCATTAAATAAAAAATGTTGCACAAAAGGATATGTTTCAAAGTATTATTGACATAACATTAATAATTTCTACTAAAACTAATCTTTACAGTATATAAGTCGCATCATTTCTAGATAACGATCTAGTTGTTCCTAATTCATGGGCTTTGTAAGTGGATTAGCTGCGTTCTTAGCTGATGCTATTTTTTGCATAGAGATATCTCCTCTCCCAATAATCTCTCGGATAATATGATATCGTCATTCCATATGCTTGGATTTCTTGTGAGACCTTAGTTCCTTAGCTTGAGCTGTAGCTCCATTGTTATCATAATACAAATGCACTCCCGAAAAAATGGTTAGAACCACTTCTAGTTTTGAAACAAACTTTTTAATCCAAACAGCTTCTTTAGCTGCATCCGATGCTGTAATATATTTGGCTTCTATAATGGAGTCAGCTATAGTTTCCTACTTTGAACTCTTCCAACTCACAACTCTTCCATTACAAATAAACACATAGTTTAATGCCTGCTAGATAGGGCTTGGTTTTAAGGAAGAATATATGTATATGTATTGAAAATATGAGAGTTATATTGTAAGGATAAGAACGTATATTTAGGATGTATGTAAGGTATATTGGTCAATTTTGGCTTTGGTTTACATTGAGAGATGAAAGAAGTGAAGAAAATGGGAAAAAGCATGATCCACGCCCGTGAACAAAGTGTTCATGGCCATGAACACAGTGGTCAAAGATAAGTATTGATTATTTTTACTGTAAATGGCCATGAAAGTTTTGTTCATGATCATGAAGGATTTGTTTATAAATGTGAAAGGTCTGGTATAAAAGCTTTTTACATGATCTTATTCTCATTTTTGACCATTTTATCAGCTTTCAAACCCTCTGTCCATACACACCTAAGAACCATATGTGAGTGTTTCTCCATGGATTTTTGAGTGATCAAACACCAAAACCAAGAGAGAAACTAAGATCAAAGTGAGATTTGAGAGATTTACCAAGGAAGAAGATGAAGTTGGAGAGAGAAGTATGGAGGTTGAGGGAGCTTGGGTCTTCCACCAAATCAATCTTGTTTTCTTCCTTCTTAGGGTAAGATTTTATGTTTCCCCTCCTATTTTAACAAGTTTGTGGTTGATTGATATGATTTACTCAAATTGGGTGGAAACCCATTTGTAAATGGGTAAGTTTGATATGGAACCTTGAGTATTATTTGGGGAAAACACTCCGTAAGGCTAGATTGAGTTGATTTATATATTATTAGATGGATTTAAGTAGGAAAGAACTTAGTTTGATGATTTTGGGGTTAGGGTTTGGAGTATGCGGCCTTATATAGCCAAGGATGTTGATATATATGGTTTGAGTTAATGAGAAATAGTTGTGATTATGTTTAGGTGATTCCTTTGGAAGGCGGAATTAACCACCAAGGAGGCTAGGTAAGCTTAAAACTTATATTTTGACTTGGCTCCATAAGAGGTAAGTACACATGTGTATTTTAATTTGCTTAAATGAAATAATATAATGTTAAAATAATGGAAATATGTAATAAAGTAATTAAATCAAAGAGCTATAGATGATATATGGAAGAAGAATTAGCTGAGCATGAATAATATGAATATGTTTATACTGGAATTTCATAAGTAATGGATTATAGAACTTGAATAATACGAATATGTCAAATGAATGATAAGATATGACTTAGTATTCTAGGCATAAAATTTACTAATAGTAAGATATGTAGAATGAAATAAAGGATATATGGAACTTGAGTTCATATAGATGACAATTAGAGGTTAGCAATGATAGCTATGTATATTTCTTGTGGGGTTACTAACCCAATTGATTGTAAGCTAGGCTTAAATGCTTATATTAAGAATTAACAAATGGTAGACGCATAAGCTCTATGAAGGCACTTAAGGTGCTTGAATGAAGTAGCACAATAGAGGTAAGATCTTTAGCTGAGAAATTGTGAATTGATAAAGTGTGTGCATAAATAGTATTGAGCCTACTTGTCGATAAGTAATGCAAATGATGAGTTATAAAAGCATGAAATGACATGTTTAAAAGTTAAAGAAGTTAATTTGGGTAAATGAATATGTATAAAATGATAAATGAGCATGAAAATGGCATATGTGCTTAAAATGTGTATTATATGTAATGCTTAAGTTGTTAAGCTTGGTTGTGAATCTAATATGCAATGATTTGAGTCATATAAACTTGAGTATAATTGTTTCATATGCCTATGGATGATTGTTAAATGTGTTTAGTAAGTGTTTAGGATTGGAATTTTGGCAAAATTCGATAATAGGAACAAATTATGCCCTTTCACACTAGCGTCACAACCAAGTTGAAAATTGTCATGGCTATGAATCAAACTGTCATGACCATGAATCCTAGCCCTAAATGCTTCATGGCCAGGCTTCACACTTAGGGAAAAATTCAGAGCCATAAGGGTACCGTTCACAGCAAAAATGAGTTATGTTTAAATGGGTCTGAAGCATATCGAACATGCCAAAATGATAGAGAATAATGCTATATTATGTGAGAACATATTTATAAACCTAAATATGATATTTGTATATGAATATGTTGTGTGTAACATGATGGAAATATGAAAGAATGAGATTAAAATGAGAAGATACTTTGATATAAATACTCATTTATCTATCTAAGGACTACTTTAGGATAGATAGTGCACCATAAAGGGGATAAGCAATACATATCGATGAGATATATGAGTGAGGATCAAGGTGACTAGCCCTGGTCTGGGTGCTTTTGTTCCAGTACTCATATTTATTATTATACTTATTAGGTTAGCTAAACTTAGGTATGAGCGCTCTTGACTTAAGAAGCTCAGAGAGCACATATACAGCGAGTGAGTAGGATGACTAGCTCGGATGAGTGTGCTTACTTCACACCCTATATCTGGCCAATACGGGAATGAGGCTTGAGCTATTTATCCAAATAAGAGAATGGAACATGAGAAATTATTGATTTGCATAAGCATCATAACAAAAAAAGAAAAATGAAGTACCATAAATTGTATTATGATTTTTATATGTCATATTTTATGATATATACATTTTGAATGCACATATGTTCGGTATGTAGAAATAATGAATTATGAATAAGATATATGCATAATATATGAGAAGGACTGATGGTTGAATCAATTACCAGTTTAAAAGTAAGATTTGAATTTCTAAGGGTTCAGCTCCCTTTTGATATCTGATACACGCTCAAGCATCCGAGAGATCAATACGTGGATTGGTAATTGAGATACGAAAGAACCGCTAGGCGGTATAACTTTGAAATAATTACATCGGGATTCTAATAGTACATGTTGTGAAATATAGGAATATTGAAATAAAGAAAAAGATATGAAATTTGTAAATTAGATAAGCATGTGTGTATAAGGCATTGATTAGATAAGTGACTTGGCATGACTATTGAATTACTATGTTTACATATTTTTTAATGGTTGTGTTACCAACTTCTACATGCCATAAACTTTGTAATTATATATTATGTATGATATGCATATATGTTACTAAGTTATGAGTAGCTTAGTGTATTTTTAGGTACACACAGGTTATGCAGCCAATATACAAATTATGTAACAGTTGACAATGAGATGTCAAAGCCCATGCCAAGAGGAGAATGTGTACACCGCAGACTGTGGACCGGGTATTTCTATAGCATGCATTTATTTATTTATTGCATTCATTTATAAGAATGTAATTAATTATGTTTGTTATTTTATAATCATGTAATTTGATGCAAAGAAAAAGTAGAGAAGGAAAAAGGATAAAGAATAAATATAGCTCAATTAGATATAGTTAGTATAATCGAATTTTGACTGATGTTAACATACTGATGTCATTGCCTATTAATAAAATTTCATCTACATATAAGTAGAAAAGTGATTGCATTCCTATTAGTCTTCTTATAAACACAAGGCTCATCTTCGTTCTTGATAAAGTCAAATGACTTTATTACTTCTTCAAAATGATGATTCCAACTTCTCAAGGCTTGCTTAAAACCATAAATGGATCTCTTAAGCTTATGCACATTATGTGATGCATCCTCTGATTTACAACCTTTGGGTTGTTCCACATATGTATCTTCCTCAATATATTCATTAAGCAGTTTTGACAACTATTTTCCAGACCTCATAATCATAGTGTGCAGCAATGGCTAATAAAATTCTAATAGATTTCAACATGGCTACAGGTGAGAAAGTTTCCTCATAGGCAATTCCTTGCGTTTGGCGATACCCTTTCGTCGCTAGCCTAGATTTGAAGGTTTCAACCTTCCCATTTAGACCAATTTTTTTCTTGTATACCCATTTATTCCCAATAGGTACTATACCTTCAGATGGATTTACAAGCTCCCAAACTTAGTTCAAATACATTGAATCTAATAGATATTAGATCATCATTAGGCAAGTGTGCCTCTATTTGTTCAGTTTGTTGTTCACTTGAGATTTCATCAAGTTCAACTTTTCTCCTCATGCCTCCATCTTGAACAAACTCTTTTTAAAGAAAGATAATATCTCTACTGATTATAACTCCTTGTTCATTAGAAAGATAAAAGTAGTATCGAAGAGTATCCTTTGGACATCCAACAAACCTTTATTTAATAGATTTTTCTTCTAATTTTCTATTTTAAGCTTCTTGATATAAGTCCAACAACCCCAAATTTTAACATGCTTAAGATTTGGAGTCCTACCAATCCACAACTCATATAGAGTAGTAGGAACAAATTTAGAAGAACTCTATTAAGAATTTAGAAAGCTATTTCCAATGCATAGCCCTAAAATGAAATGGAGAGGTCAATGTAGCTCATCATAGACCGTACCATGTCCAATAAAGTGCGGTTTCTTCTTTTAGAAACACCATTTAACTGTGGTGTTCCTGGAGGTGTCAGTTGTGAATTATTCCTTGTTCCTTATGGAATTTACTAAAATCAGTATTTAAGTATTCTCCCACTCAACCTGATCTAAAAGTCTTAATACTTTGTCTTATTTGTTTTTCTACTTTTGCCTTGAATTCTTTGAACTTTTCAAATGACTCATGTTTGTTCTTCATTGAGTACACATAACCATACTGTGAGTCATCATCAGTAAAGATTATGAAGTAGAAATATCCTCCTCTAGCTATTATACTAAATGGCCCACATACATCACTTTGTATGAGTTCTAAAATATATTTGGCCTTTTCCCTTTGTCCTATAAAAGGAATTATGGTCATTTTGCCCTCATGGCAGGATTCACAAGTTGGATTTGGGATTGAATCCAATTGGTTCAACATACCCAAAGTTATTAACTTGTTCAAACTATCTTGTGCAAATGTCTTTATCTTAAAATGCCATAAATATTTTAGATTAGACTCAGATTTATAAAAGTATTCACAACTATACTTTCTTCAACATGCATCTTATCATTCAATTGCAAATAAAATAAACCATCTTGTAATAAACCAATACTAATGAATTCATTTCCAAAATGAATATTGCAAACATTATCCTTAAATGTAAAAACATAACCATTTCTAGTCAAATTAGAAATAGAAATAATATTTCGATAACCATTGGGAATTACAAGCCAATTATTTAGAACTAAAGAATGAAAAAAGACAAGTTATGTGTTGCAAAACCAATAGCCTTAGTTGCAACTATTACCCCATTTCCAACCTTCAAGACTATCTCTTCCTTCTCAAGGATTCTGCTGTTTTCTAAATCCTACACAGATGCACATATATAAGATGAAGCACCTAAGTCTAGTATTCAAGAAGATTATGAGCAACTAGAAGAATTTTTAAAGCAATAAATATGTATACCTTCTGAAGGCACATCATTTTCCTTACCCTTGACCTTCAAGGATTTAAGATACTTTACACATTTCCTCTTCCAATGACTATCCTTATTGTAAAATAAACATTTTCCTTTAGCTGTTGCTTTAGCCTTACCCTTGTCTTTTGATACTCCTTTTGAAGGTTTTAGAGAAGGAGGAGTGCCCTTATTCTTCTTTCTCTTTCCCTTTTTGAAGGAATGAGAAGCTGAACCATGGACAAAAATAGTCTCCTTTCCCTTACCCTTCATTGCTCCATCTGTCGTGGTTAGCATATTAAGAAGCTCAAGTATAAAACACTTTATCTTGTTCATGTAAGAATTCACAATAAACTATGAAAATGATTCTGGAAGTGACTAAGGGATCAAATCAGTCTATAAATTTGCATCCATGTTGAACTCTAAATTCTTAAGTTCCTTAATGTATTCAATCATCTTGCAAACATGAGCCCTAATATTATCACCTCAAGCATTCTGGACCTAAATAATTTCTTAGCTATCTCATATCTAGCGATTCTGCTCCTCTCACCATATAATTCCTTCAGATGTAGAATTATATTGGTAGTTCATTGCATCTTATCATGTTGTCTCTGGAGTTCTAAACTCATAGAGGCCAAGATATAGCAAGTAGCTCAAGCATCATCATCCTTCCACTTTTCAAGTGTCACTCACTCTTCTTCACTAGCTCCTTCAGGTAGACTAGGAATAGGAGTATCTAGGACATACTCAATTCATTCAAATTTGAGAACAATTCTCAAGTTTCTAAGCCAATCCATAAAATTTAACCCAGTGAGCTTATTGACATCTAGTATGCCTCTGATTAGGTTACTTATTTTGTGTGTTATCATATTAACTATAGAAATAACAAAATTAATTAGTTACTAATTATGTGCAACTTTCAATATGATTTTGGTCTTTAAATCAAACTGGTACGCTCACTAATTTGGCGCTACTCACACTTCAAAAATGAATAACAGAAATCTCTATCGAATAGGATTTCTAATGAGTGATAGGATCCTAAAATTTTAACATGCCTCAAGTTCATATGCTAATCTTAGTATATTAGAATTTCAGCTCCTGGTACTTTATACCTTAGGTTCATATGTCATTCTTAGCTCATTATACATAGTTAAGTTATTAGTAATATATATATATATATATATATATATATATATATATATATATATATATAAGTATAAGTAAGTAAATAAACTCATATAATCATAAATTATCTATAGACCCAATTCTAGCCACAAGGATTGGATTGGGTTCAGGATAATCCTATTTAATAAAATAAAACTCTTGATTTTCAAGCTTCCACTAACTCCTTGAGAAAATTATGAGCCTCCATAATTATGTATTTTTCCAAATTATATTAATTATCATTCACATACTAAGGCGAGATTATAAAAATAAAGAGCTCACTGGCCTAAAATTAAAAAAATTAAATTACATTCAAAATTAAAAATCCAATCACATTGGTATTCCTAAATCCATGATTATCCTACAAGCCACATTGCAATAAATAAATAATCATATTCTATAGACCTATCTTTGACAATTTTAATTTAATTGAAACTTTTCAATTAAATCATCTTAAATTTAAACTCCTTTAAATTCAAATTTTTTATTTGAAATCTCATTTCAAATACTGTAAATTGATTGAAAATAATTAGAATTTTCATTTTATGCAACATTTACATAAAATAAAATTTTAAAATATTTCATAAAGAATTCTCTATATCACTGTTCAAATAGTGTTCACGGAACTGTTCAACTCTACAATTATTGTTTGCAGAACTGTTCATAATATTGTTCAAACACTGTACGGTACTGTTCATTCACGGTTTAAGTACTTTTTATGAACATTTCATAACATAAAACAATATTCATTCATTAAAATTGTACTTGATAACCATATTTTTCCAGAAAAAATATTTCTTGAACAATTTAAACATTATTTATGCCCTTTTTTCTGTTACCAAACAATTTTGTCAATATTCGATCAAATACAGTTTTCCTTAATTAAATTGCTAAAGTGGATCAAACACTAATAATATAAAAAATAGTGTAGCTTTGACACCACTATTTGCAAAAAGGCATATAAACACATTGGGAAAAAAAATAATCAAACAAAAAATTTAGGATTCAAAGCTCCAATAAAAAAATATCTTATAACTCTTGTAAAATACGGATCTGATTATTTTTCATATAATCAAGTGTATAGAAAAACAATATATTGAAAATCACCTCTTATTGCGCAGAAATGTAATATTAATTGAATTTTAGCTATCTAACTAGCAATTGCAGTGACAGTAAACCCTTCAATATAGAATATGATGTTTTTAGTTATGGAGTTAGTTACATTCTCTACATATTCTGATGGATAAAAAAAAAATAATATATATTTGTATCTTTTTCTAAATTATATATATATATATATATATTATTTTAAATAAGAGATATTATATAATTAAATCTCTGTTGATAAGTTGAAATTTTTTTAAAACTTAATCTTTAAAATTAATTCTAGAGCATTTACTAACAAAAACCACCTTAATTAAAGATGTATTAATTCTAGATGGAATTTTTTTTATCATCTTGAAATCTTTTTAAGATGAATTTTCCCCTTATCTTATAATATAAATATTATTGCTTATTAAAAAAAGAAGAAGAAGAAAGAAAAACGAAACAAAAAAAACAAAAAAGCAGATTAACAATGGAAAATTTTTGCGCTAAATCGGAAGTTAGCTCACTCGCCATAATTTGATGCTCACAATAGTAATGGAAGAGTGGCGGATTGTCTTATTAGTGATGGAGCCTTTACCCTCACTAGATATTGCACCACTTATTAGTGCGAAATGTTTTTCCCTTAATTATGGAAACTGTCCGTCGCTAAATAGAAAATTTTTGTTTTCAATTCTGCTCAGTTTGCTTATCGGAAAATTTGTTGAAAAGAGTAGGAATATATTGTATGGTATTATGTTTACTGCTTTTTGGAGGTGTGGACGAACTAAGCTTATCTTTAAGGACAATAGGGATGAGATAAGAGACTACCATATAGAGTTGGGTTTCTGAATTTTGACATTCTTTATTTTGTTATTTTTTTGTTGAAAATTGATATAATTAATTTTGGGTAAAAATGAATTTTATTGGATTATGCAAGTGTGTATATGGGGTTGGGGGTGGCTAGATTTCTTCCTTTGATGCAATCAATCAAAAAAGAAAAACCCTACAAAGGAACATGATAATTAGAAAGAAAGAAGGCATATCATATGCGAGAAAATTATACCACTAATGGTGGGGCTATGTATTAAATTCAAATGGGATTTTTTAGTGCATTATTGGAAGGCAAGACCCAACGAAAAGATTTTATAGAAAGCAAAACACA
>CATIWF010042516.1:0-13896 GCA_949630135.1 Balakata baccata
ATGTAGCTATTGAGAATTTCTACTCAACCAAACGGTTATTGCATGGACTTGGTCTACCGATTGAGAAAATTGATTGTTGTAAAAACAATTGCATGATATTTTGGGAGGGAAGACTCAGAAATAAGACAATGTAAGATATGCAAACATCCTCATTACAATAGGAAGAACCAAAAAGATGATAGGAATGAAATGAGTAGTCAACGTGTCCCCCATAAAAAGATGCATTATTTTCCTTTGATGCCGCGTTTACGTAGATTATATGCATCAAAGGCCACAATTAGAGAAATGCGATGGCATAAAGAGCATGAGGTTGAAGAGGGTGTCATGCGTCATCCATCTGATTCTATTGCCTGGAAACATTTTAATGATATTCATCCTAAATTTGCACATGAAATTAGAAATGTCATACTGGGGTTATGCATTAATGGATTCCAACCTTTTGGTCAATCGGGACAATAATATTTATGTTGGCCAATCATTGTTACAGTATATAATTTGCCTCCCTGGTTATGTATGAAAGAATCTTCAATGTTTTTTATTGTATTGATTCTTGGCCCAAAAACCCAAAAGATAAGTTAGATGTATTCCTACAACTGCTAGTTTCTGAGTTGAAAATGTTGTGGGAGGATAGAGTTATTGCATATGACATTTCACTAAAGCAAAATTTTACTTTAAGGGCAGCTCTAATGTGGATAATTAGCAACTTCCCAACATATTCAATGTTATCTTGGTGGACCACTACTAAACGTTTAGCATGTCCTTATTGTATGACTGACTCGGATGCATTTACATTGTCCAACAGTGGTAAGCAATCATGGTTTGATAATCACATGAAGCTTTTACCACAAAATCATCTTTTTAGAAGGAACAAAAAATCATTCCTTAAGAATTGAGTAGACATTAAAGAGGCGCCACCTATTATGTCTAGAACAGATATATTACACGCCATTGACCATTTGGGATTGAAGAAGGTATTTGAAGAGGGGGCTTCACAAATTAATGGTTATGTCAGTAAAATCTAAAGTTGGAAGAAACATAACATTTTTTGGGATTTGTCGTATTGGAGTACAAATCTTATTCGGCATAATTTGGATGTGATGCACATTGAAAAGAATTTCTTTGAGAACATATTCAACACAATTATAAATGTAGTGGGGAGGACAAAAGATACAGCAAAATCTATAGAAGAACTAAATGATTACTGTCATCGACTAGAACTTGCAAAGTCAAACATTGATGGTAAACTTCCTAAAGCTTGCTACACTCTTGACAAATAGCCAAAGTTAGTGTTGTGTGAATGGATGAAGAACCTAAAATTCCTAGATGAATATTCATCCAACATGTCTAAATGTGTCGACAACCAAAAACTTAAGTTGTTCGGTATGAAAAGTCATGATTGTCACGTCTTTATGCAAAGATTAGTACTGATTGCCTTTTAGGAATTACTGCTGTTGAATGTGTGGAAGGCACTAACAGAAATTAGCCTTTTTTTCAAGGATCTAATGGCCACTGTAATTCGAAATAAAGATATGGCTCGACTTGATGAACAAATTCCATTAACTTTATGTAAGTTGGAGCATATTTTCCCTCCTAGTTTTTTTGACTTAATAGAACATCTTCCAGTCCACTTACCTTATGAAGCAAGGATAGTTGGACTTATTCAATACCGTTGGATGTATCCGTTTGAGAGGTAATACTTATTCTAGTATTTTTGTCTCTTCAATTTGCTTTACTTAATGAATGAAATTTGCATAACAAATCGATAAAATTACTCCATGTATAGGTATCTTGGAAAGTTAAAAAAAAATGTGCAGAATAAGGCGCAAGTTGAAGGATCAATATGCAATACGTATTTGGTTGAAGAACCTACAACCTTTTGCTCCCACTACTTTGAAGATCATGTTCCAACAATGAACCAAAACTTACCATATAATTTTGACGTTGTGAATATGAAGTAGAAGTAGATGAGTAATCCCTCTCAATTTTCAAAAATCCAGGTCGACCTATTGGACGAGCAAAGACATGAACACTACTCAGTGAAGAAATAAGGCTGCACACAATTACATTCTACTCAATTGCGTGAAAGTTCAACCCTTTATCGAGTAAGATGTGAATTTTAATCTTATCTCCAGTAATGTATTGCAATAAATTTTTACTCATTATTATTGAAAACTTTGTTTCAATGATCTACATGGATTTTTTTACGAAAAGCCTAGCCTTCCATTAATGATAATGAAGTTGATAATAAACTTGAAACGAACTTTACTGAATGGTTCAACACATATGAGTATCCTTACATACTATTATGTTGCCAATTTTACCGATTCCAAAAAATGATCAATTAATTATGACATATCAATTGTAGGCAAACAACGAGTTATCGATTATTGATAATCCTTATATTAAAGATCTCGCTAAACGACCTTTATTTTCTCTCAGAACATACACTGGATATATCGTGAATGGATATAAGTTCCAAATTGAACGCCTAAGTTCTGTCAGAAAAACTATGAATTAGGGATGCATATGAGAATGATTACTATGGACAGCTCATTCAAGTGGTGGAGGTTGAATATCCTAATTGGGCAATCAAAAGAACAGTTTTATTCAAGTATGAATAGTTTGATCCCACTTCAAATGTGGGGACTAAACTTCATGATGAATATAAGATACTTGAAGTCAACAATAGAAGAAGATTTAATAGATGTGAACCATTTATTTTAGCCAAACAAACATGTCAGGTATATTATTCCACATGTCCTAGTTTGCGATGCTATAAGCAAGATTGGTGGGTCGTGATCAAGATCAAACCACGAGCTATTGTGGAAATTCCTAAAAGTTCTTCAAATGTTGCACATGAATCATCTCGATTTCAAAAGGATGAAATTGAAATACATGTTGTTGATGATGAAACATTAGATCCAGTTACATCCTTAATTGACCCAAATTGTAACTTCATAGAAATAGAGGATGAAGAGGTGGAAAGAGATGAAGAACTGGAGTTTGAGTCACACTTAGATATTGAAGAAGATGAAGAACTAGAACTTGAGGAAGATGATGAGAGTGACAATCAATAAAGGTTCTTTATTTCTTTTAAGACTATTTTAGTTACATATTTATTTTTATTCTGAAATGTCATTGAATATTTTACTAAATCCTATATAATGATGTCGATTAACAATTTTTTTACCAATTTTTTTTTTTGCAAGATGAGAGGAGAAGTATGAGGATGGGGACAGGGACAAGCATGTTTAGGTGGGCGCATTGTAAGGGGAAGAGGATTGACTATCCAAACGATAGAGCAGCAGAATCAGTTTGAAGCCCCCGATAGTTAAAATCGGCATCATGATTCCTCCAGTCAAACTCAACCTGAAGAGACGCCAACACCATCCTATAGTCGAAAGAGGATTAAACTTGAGGACGAAAAGTGAGTATAACATTTGTTTTAAATATTTATTATCTTGCATGCTATTTTTTTTCTTCTTGAACTATATATGTGTAAACAACAAAAAATTGAGAGAATTTGATGATTTCATAGATAGAATAAGCCCCATATATATACAGCCTTAAGACTTGTAGAATAGGAAACAAATATACAAATTAGGAAATAAATCCTACCTACCCTTAATTGCACAAATCATTGTACAATATCTCCTAACAATATGTATGCACAGGTTTATAGAGCGTCATATAATTTCTTCTCAAATATCCCATATTTTAAATGATTTAGTGGACGAGCAAGGGACATGGAAGGGCATGTCTCAAGACATGCAAAATTGGTAATTTGGTGAAATTTAGGTAAATGTAGAATACATATTTATTTGTCACTCTTGATACATTGTGCCAACATAATTCAACGTTTTTAATATGCAGAAATATTTTGAATGGGATCCTACACTCAATGACAAGGTTAAAGCAGCTTGGGAAGCACTAGCGGGGATACACTACTCAGATATGATGAACAAATGGAGGAACAAAGGCTGCCCTATGCACATTCCAAAACCTATTTGGCAAAGTTGGATTGATCAATGGAATAGTCTAGAATATCGTGCACTATCTGAGAGAGCTAGTGCAAACCGACGATCTGAGAAAGTTGGTGCTAGAAGTAATTGGTCTCGTCACACTGCTGGATCAATTTCTATAGATGAGCATAGGCACTGAATAGTAAGACAAAGTCATAATCTTGATTTTATATAAAATTTGCTTAAGATACTTACTTTTATCCATTTGTCAGATGGAGAAAGAGGGCAGGGATCCAGGACAAGTTAGGCTTTTTCAAAGGTGCCATACAAGGAAAGATGGTCAATGGGTTGATATTTGTTCACAACAAATTGGAGTAAGAATTTCATTGCATTTTTCATTAATTGAAAACATATGATATTTGTGTTAATTACTGCTTGATCTAATCAAGGAGTATAACATGTGCTAGTCTATTCCGATTAATAATGTCCTATCTTATTAATCTTATAACCAGGAATAATTTAGATACTAACATAATTACACATGATAGGAATCTCATTATCATGATTCCATTATGATTTTCTTCATGCTATGTTTCATATCATGGATTTTCATTAATTAGTTTAAGGTCTATATCAATTCATATGCGAATGAATAATAATATAATGGAAGAATGCCTTTTATGAATATGTGTACTGAATGTAACACTCTCGACTTTTCCACCTGCATTACTACATGCATTTCATTTTGACAAGTTTATTTTATATATGTCATTCACAAGAAACACATGCATACATATGAGACTGGCTAAATACATTGGATGACCTTCTATAAGATAATCATATAGATATTTTATTCAAATGTCAATGATATTCTCATCATAGCAATGGTGCCAGTATTCTTAGACTTAAGGTACTCAAAGATATCTTAGATATTGATTATGTACTTTGACTCTGTTCCTTATTACCTCATAGAGCTTACTCATAAGGTGGTGATTTGGTACAACTTAAGGTATTTGCCAACAAAGGATTCACCACTTCGAATAGAGGGAATGTATACCTATGGCCACTTGTAGGGACATTAGTCGGGAATCTCTGGCTAGAGTGGAAATGTCATGAAGATGGTCTTCAGCGACATGTCTAATAGAGTAATTAGTCTCAAGGACAAGATCCAACATCACTTGGGTTAAGTGTGATGTAGTTAGTCTAGCAGGAGTTGACATATTGTCTATACTTTGAACCGAGTGGGGTATAGAATGGTGAAAGGATAAATTGTACAAAAAGTTTATATGGAAAGATTCGTAGTCAAACCACTGACTTTTCGGTCAATTTGGGATTATGATGTGTTGCTAGATACCGCTCATGACGTGCTTAAATTAATTGACAATTTAAATGGCTAATATAACTGGGAACTTAATGGGTTGAACGCATTAGAGATGTGAAGAATGAGTAAAATGGCTTTGGATGAGATCAAAAAATATGAGAAAATTATTTTGGGTCCGATCGCGATAAGATTGCTCGGAAAAATTGCTCGATTGGGGGGAGGGGGGGGTAACTGGCCCGCGATGGCCTATTGGCCTAGCAAGCCAACTGGGTCTGCCTAGCAGGCCAAGTGAGCATATGCAGTAGCACGCAATTGCTTTTTATTGGCCATTAAGGCCATTAATCCCTACTAACCTTTCATTTTCTTCTCTCTTGAATTTTGCTCTATCAATATGATTTTCTTTTGGATCCAAAAGATCTTAAAAGACAGAAAATAGACAAGAAAAATATTTTGGAGACAAAAAAAAAATTAAACCATCAATTCTCTAAATCAACCCATTTAAAGAATCCACAACGTCTTGGATTTGCGGCACATTTTTAAATCTTCAACCATAAGATGCTAGTTTCCTTGACATCTTTATTGGAGATTGCAAGCCACAATAACAATTGCTTGATTCCCTTTGATGCAAAGAAGAAGAAAAAAAGACTGTGATTGCAAGCCACAATAACAATTGCTTGATTCCTTTTGATGCAAAGAAGAAGAAAAAAAGACTGTGATTGCATTTTTGTAATTCATAAAGAGAGATTGAGAATGGTGAATGAGATTAGGGTTAAAAATGGTGATTTTTAGGTGTTTGAGATGGGTAGAAGGGTTTTAAGGAGGGAAATATTAAAAAATATATATAGGATCCACATCACCTACCACATTAGCAAATCAAACGGCATCAGTGCTAGATGCTCTGTTTTGCTAACAGTATATAACACGTACCCTGTTTTGTAAAAGAAAAAAACCGCATATCTTTAATTAAAAATGCACAAAACCACAAGCCACTTTTTTGTACCTTTTCCAATAATTTTATATTTGCATTAATGCAAACTCTAGACGATCGATTGATCAAACACAAGTGGAGAAACTTTATGTTGACACTTATCCTATTATTATATAAAAAAAAAAATTCTTCCTACCCCTTTAACTACAAACCAACTACCTTATTTTTATATTTATTTCAAAAAACTAAAACATTAAAATTTAATGCACTAGGACAACATGTTGTCCTCTTAACCAACAAGCATCCACTTGATCATCTGGCAGACAACCAACATCCGCTCAATTAAAAAGTGAACACTTTCTCTCCTATCCTCATAAGCAAATTATATCCTAAAATGAGAAATAGTTTTTAAAATACTCTAATTTTGGAATTTTAACATTTTTTACCTTAAAACAGTAAATATTTTATTCAAGTTCCCTAAAAAGGGAAAAAGCCCTAACATCACATCCACACATGGTTTTTGGCAGCAAATATACAATTGAGGGACAACTTCATTTCGTCTTACTATTTTTTATGAATTCAAAAAGCTATAGAAAAGGTCCAAGCACATATAGAACATTTTTTTAAAAAAAAATTGATATGTTGTCCGCTTGTTGTAACAGTAAATTTGACTCTAAAATGGGAGCCTAAAACTAGAATTTTAGAAATATTTATCCTAAAATGATAAATATTTTCTTAAAAACACCTAAAAAGGGAAAATGCCCAATCTTGTTACTGATGAAGGCAATCTTGCTTTAACAAATATTCCTATGGACTCTAAGATTTATATGACTATTTAGTCAATGGATGCAAACAGCGCACCTAGCCCTGATAGTTTTATAGGTAAATTCTGGGGATATTTCTTAAATTGTGGTGATTAGAAAAAATATTTCCAAATTTATGGTAGTTTTGAGTGGTCAAAGGGGTGAGAATGATATGTGTGTCAGTCTAACTGGTGAGTACCCTGTACATGTGCTAGTTGGAGTGGCATACACAAACGTACCACGTGGCAGGTGCGCCTACGTGTGCCAATCCAACTGGCGCACACATTGACTGGCACACCTCTTTTTCTGCCATATCTCCACCAGGAATCCTTCAAGACTTTAGCTTTTTTTTTTCACCTGTGATTAATGTACAAACCAACTCAAATTATTGTTGATGCTTAGATTTGAATAAATAGGTTGTTCTTTCAATTTTTTCCTTCAGCTCCAATTTCTACCGTTTTTCTCTAGCTTCTTTCTTTTTCTTTGCTCCGGTTAAACTATGTTGTTTCAAATTTTTTTTCTTTCATGAAGGCATAAGCTCTCTTTGCTCTGATCTTTAGCTTTGTAATTTTTTTTTATATCAGTGAAGAATTTGGATTAATGTTTGTTTTTCTTTCTCAATTTTTTCTTGATTTCAATTTTTTTATCTCACTGAAGGATAGGATTTATTATTTCAAACTTATTATTTATTTTTAAAATGAGGTAGTATTAGTGGAAATATTAAAATGAATAAAAATATTAAAAAATAATAATGTAAAATAATAGGTAATTAATTTTATAGAACTTAAAAATATTAGGAAATTTTTTATTAATTAATCAGTCCTATATTTTAGCTAAGCTATGTGTATTCTTGTTTCTTCTAATGATACTTTTTATTTTTGTTTTTTGCACGCATGTGTTGGTAAAAAATTTGGTGCTGCCGATTTCAAAATCGTGGAAAAGAGATTTTACATCACTAAACTATGGTAATATATATATATATATATATATATATATATATATAACTTTATGTAAATTATATTCTTAGAAAAAATAAATTTTGAAAAAAATATGTAGATTAAATTTTATGTAGATAAATTTTGAAAAAAAATATATATACATAATATTTTAAGTAATTTATGTGCATAAGTAATGTTGTAAAATTATGAATAGAAGTTATATAGTATTAGTAGATAAATTTTGATTTGGTAGATAAACTTATTTTGTAAGAATATTATTAAAAATGAGAGTAATAATAATGATGATGGTGATATTTATAATAAAAATTTATTATATATTAAAAAAATAATTATTCTTATACCATATTAATATTTGTAGGTTTTTTCTGTAATTATTGGGAAAATGTTTGAGATATAAAAAGATTTTAGTAGTAAATGTTAGTAATATTAATTGTATATTTTAAATTGATATGATTTTATTATTTTTTGTTATTTAATAACTTTACAAAATAATATATTGCTGTGATGATTAAATATTTAATTTGTTGTAATATATTTTAGTTATTTTTTAGTTTGAATAAAATAATTTTAATAATAATAACATATCATGTACAAATAGTTGTAGTTATTATTTAATTTATGTGTATAAATAATGTTGTAAAATTATAAATAGAAGTGATATAGTATTAGTAGATAATGTTGTAAAATTTTTTATTAGTAGTTTTAAAAATAGAAATTTTTAAAATTTTTAATAATAATAATAATAATAATAATAATTGTGTAATAAATATTCATTGACCACTAATGCACATTATACAATTAATTGATTTATTTAATATTGTAGCCCCAAAAACTTGATAAAAATCCTAATTTCATAATTATATATGTCACATATAGTAATAAGTATGTCATGTGTGTAATTGATATTATTATTATTATTATTATTATTATTATTATTGATTAAAAATATATATTGAAATCAACTATTTGAATAACGAAAAAACAATGTAATGCCTTTAATACCGTTTATGATCATTTATTGGGGTGACGAAATAATTCAGACTCAAGTTGATGCTACTTTTGTGAATGAATATGCAAAAACTGTTTCTTTAGATGAAGATTTATGGATGAAAGTTTTGTTATATATGATCAAAACAACTTTGAAAATTGATAGTAACGCAGTTATCTACAAGATTTTGTATAGAGCTCCTATACGCAACTAAAGTGGAAATATATTTTTTTCACTTATACATATATGGGGTGAAAATGAAGTTGCATTGATATACCAAATTGTTAGCCAATTTTCCGGCTTGCAATTTATTGAATCGTTTGTTGATTACTCATGTAATAAGTTTATTGAACAACATAATATTGGAGGATGTGAATCTTCAAATCCATATTTTTTGAGATGGGTGGGTCAAGTCAAACAGGAAGATGATATGGATATGGATATAGATGACTTTAAGGATTATGATGATGAAGAGGATGACAATGATATTGATGATAGTGAAAATGAGGAGGACAACACTGACATTGATAAAAATGATGAAAAAAACTATTATGATGAGGATGAAAATGACAAGGAAAATGAATATGATCAGTTGATTGAAAGTGGACATAGATTTGAATATATAGCTGATAGAAATTATTGGACATGCTTGAATGGTCGCGACATTGAAGAGATGAAAATGAATATAAATGTACCAGAAGAAGGCATAATTTGGGATTAGTCAAAAGAGTTTTGCGTAAGAATGTCTTTTGATTCAAGGGATAATGTTAAGACAGCGGCCAAAGTATACCAAATAAGGATGAAACGACAATTTAAAAGTTCTGAAACAAGATCAAATACAATCACCATTGTTTTCAATATTGGTGAAGGCTATAATTAGATATTGCGAGCTATGCTTAAGAAAAAACTAGTCTTTAGGAGATAACTCAATATAATAGTCCATACACTTGTAGTGCTCCTAAAGAATCACAGGACCATAAGAATTTTGACTTAGAGTTGATATCATGATATGTTAAGAGCATGTTGTGGGAACAACCTAATATCATGGTGAAGACACTTATTGAAGACATGAGGGACAGATTTAATATAACTCCCTCATACAAAAAAGTTTGGTATGCAAAATAGAGATCTATTGGATAAATGTTTGGAGATTGGGATGAATCCTATTTACATCTATGTGACTTCCTTCATAATACATGCCTTAGAAATAGGGGTTCTTTTTGGAATGTAGAAGGTGAGGCACACATGGTTAATAGTTGTCTTGTTGAAGGCATTCGTAGATTTAAACATTGTGTTAGATATTCACAAGCACTTGCTAGTAATTATCAATTCACTCCTAAATGTATAGAAATATTGAAGCATCAAGTGCAAAAACCTCATGGTCATCAAATCAGATCATATGATAGAAAATAGTGTGTTTGTGATCAAAATAGCATATAACAATTAAAGGAGAAAAGGTGGTCACAGTCAAATTGGCACAACAAATATGTACATGTGGAAAATTTCAACAAAGTAAGATCTCATGTTCTAATGCCATTGTAGCTTGTATGAAATATTAGACGGATTACAATGACTATATTTTGTCATTTCATACAATGTTCGAGACAATAAATATATGGTCAACCCCTTTTGAATCCCTCGATCACAAGGATTATTGGGCATCATCAGATGAATTGCCCGTTGTTCCAAATCCTGGATGGAAGCATAAAAAGGGAAGACCAAAAGCATCTTGGAAAAAAATGAGATGGACTAGAAAATACAGTAGGATCAACATATGTCCATTTATAGTAAATGTGGTTAGATGGGTCATAATGCAAGGATGTGCTCGAAAAATTAGATTTAAAATGTATTTTTACTATGTACTTGTAGCCTAAATATTTTATAATTCATTTTGAATGTAATTATATTGATCATTAATTATTACTTCATTAAATGTATAATTACATTATTACATGAATGATTACTTCAAAAGTTTTATCATTATTAATATATGGTATGTCTATCTTATATTATTCAGTCCCACGCAGGTATGGCCTCTCAGCCATGAGATTACATGCATCCCGGATCATGCAATGGTTCGTTATTATATTTACAATCTCAATATAGATCTCAAGCAATTTGGAATAATGAGGTAATAAAAATAGCAATCATTTCATTCGAATATTATTTATGACATTGTAAAACGTGTAATGACACATATCATATGTATAATTTTTTTTTAGATAGAAAATGAGGTGTTCTACTGCAGATCTAGTAGTAGAACTACATATGCAATAGGTAATGATGCTCAGCTAGATGACCGAATTAAACAGTTGCTGAGGCATACCGGATTTTACGGATTAGTGCAGATATCCTTTTTCAACTTGATTGACATTTAATTACTGCACTAATTGAGAGATGGAGACCGGAGATACATACATTTCATATGCTTGAAAGAGAATGCATAATTACAGTTCAGGATATAGCTATTCTGACTGGTCTACCTAGTGATTGATCATCTCTTTGTGAGCGTTTACTAGGAATTATACCTCCACCAAATGCAATTAGAGGTTCTCAAATAAAATTAGGATGGCTGGAAGATCAATTTGCAGTACTACTTCTTAGAGCTGATATGAACACTATTATATCTCATGCTTGTGCACATATTATGCGTATAATCTATGGATCCTTATTATGTAGCAAAGGCACTGGACAAGTGTCCTTGATATATCTTCCATTTTTAGAGAATTTTACAGCCATCAACCAGTATAGTTGGAGAGCTGCCACAATAAGCTTCTTATATCAAAAATTGTGCATGGCATGCAGATTTCCTCATGTGTTCCAAACTGCAAGTGCGTTATTTATTTTACAGCTTTGGACATAGGAGAGATTTCCATTTTTGGCTCCAACAATGAGAGTTAATGAAATACTGGAAGATGCACCATTAGGTCAAAGGTATATAACTTTTTAATTATTAATATTATTTAGTGTATTATTAAAATTATTAATTAAAAATCACAACTAAAATTATTTACTTCATTATATACATAAATAATTGTAGATGGATCGGTCAAAGGATAGTACACGACACACCTTCATATGAGCTGGCCCAGATCCAATATAAACTTGATATATGTCGCTCCGATGTGTATGTTATGTTGCTCCTAAATAATTTTTTAATTTTTTTTATAACAACTGATAGTATTTAATAGCTTATGTTTCACTGAATAGATTATATGAGAGTCATATACTATAGATATTATTCAATCTTTATCCGCCGATTGCTTGAAAGTTTGCGACATATGGACGACAATTGTGCCTTTAATATGCATGTATATAGTAAAGTGGCACCAGCCTCATCAAGTTCTTAGGCATTTTGGCCTACAGCAGCCAATCTCTCGCCCACCACAACAGACTGAACATCTTCACTCAATAGTTCTATAGAGCAACACTAGTATAAATTGGGTTGAAGAACATTCAATATGGATTCAGTTATAGAATAATAGAGCTCAACATGTGGTTACAGGCATACCATCAAATGGTCCACTCCATTACCATTCACAATACATGAAATAATATCAACAAGTTATAAGGAGATGGATTTCTCATCAAGGTGCTGCTGTTGGTGCATCTGTATGAATACATATTCTTATTTTTCCACAAATTGTAATTGTCTTTTATAAATGTATCTTAATCACATTATATAACATAAGTCTGATTAATTTTTATATTGACTACAGACTGATACACTTAAGTACCTTTTATTACCAAACTATAGATATCCCATACAACATATTGCCACTAGTTCATTAGCGGTACTAAGTGAAGATAGACGTAGAGTTACAATGTCACCTCCTTAACCTGCACTTGCACCTGCCCCAATTTCGAAAGAAGTGCAGCTTGCATGTACTTCGCCTGAGCAACCATTATGTCGTCGCCGATAACAATATAGGGATATACATGTCCTTCCATCTGTATCTTGTCAATGTATGCCTCAACCTGTTTATTTTCATCAATTATAGCAGTATCCATATTCATCTACGAACCCTGGGCCATCTACATCTAATGGACTATATATCCGTTCTGGACACATGTTCTCAACACCAAGCTTCTACTCTTCTAGCCCATTTACACTATATGTTACCTCCACACACAATCCATGAATGCATCAATCACAACATTTTGAGTTCATATATACTTAGACGCCTCAAACACCAGTAGATTTTATGGGTTTGTCTACCTTTTGACCTATATATATAGGTTTTGTTCCTACACAAGCATATTACTTTCCAGGGGGTACTGCTACTGATGAATTTGATGATGACGACGACGACAATGATGGTGGCGATAGTGGTGGTGGTGGTGATGATCAGACATGAGACTCTAGTTTGATGGATATGAGTGCTTGAAGAATCAATACTAGACGACAAAGAGGACTTTGATCATAAATTCGAAAAAATCGGCGTTGTGGAACTTGAATGGATTTTTATATTTGTACATTATTTTTTTTTATCACAATTTGTTTGAACATTTTTTTTATCATTAAAAAATTTTATAAATTTTTATTTCCTAAATTTTGCTTAATACATAATTAAATTCGACATGCTTTATGTGAAATTTAATTGATTCATTAGATAGCAAATTTAATTTATCAAGCTCCAATTTATAAATTGTCTTTATTTTTCTAAAAAATAATTAACCAAAATTTAATTAATAAATTTAATTAAAAATTAATGACCAACATCCATGCATGCAAAAAAATAATAATAATTAAGTGGGCTAACTTTTACAACAAATGATGTGTAAAAAAACTTGATGTAATTAGGTACGACAACTTTTATAAATTGTCTCAATATTTTTTATCCCTAAAAAATTGTATAAATTATTATTTCCTAAATTTTATTTAATGTATTATTAAATTCTAAATACTTTAATTTATAATTTATTTATTTATTT
>CATIWF010042530.1:0-16382 GCA_949630135.1 Balakata baccata
TCAGACATAAGCAATTGGATTCTCTTGGACTTCACTTGTTTGGTTCCTTTATAGTAATTCTCCAAGGTTTTCCAAATGCCATGAGTGCATCTACAATGCAACACTTTGAGACTATCTTCTTGAGGAATGGCGGCAAGGAGAATTGCCATTGCTCTTTTGTTTCTTCTATTTGCCTTCTTTTAAGCATTGGACCAATCGTCTCGATAAATTTCTTCCTCTACACCTTCCACTTCCTTGGTTGGTGCCCTCCACTCCTTGTAGATAGTGTCCTATAAATCAATGGACTCACTATCCATAAAGAGCTCCATTCGAAACTTCCATTGAGCAAAGTTGGCTCCATAAAAAATAGGGAAATGATTGCGAACTTCACCCTTCACCATCTTGATCTTTTCTCTCGCACTTAAGCCTTAAATAGAGAGACCAAGGCTCTGATACGAATTGTTGGAAGGATGGTGCACTAAGAAGGGGGGCTTCAATTGGTGTCAAATAAAATTTTTTGACTTAATAGATTTCTTTGAGTGTTTGGGCAATATACAAATAAAACATAGAAAGTAAAGGAGCAAGAGAAGATTGCATATAAAGATTTATAGAGGTTCGAGTATTAACAAACCATAGTCCTTTCCCCAACCGCAATTGAGAGTTCTATTATCTCAACTTGAGATTACAAGAGAGTTTCCTAGCTCACTCACAACTAGAGAGTTTTCCTAGCTCATCTATAACTAAGTATTTTCTCAAGGCTCACATCGAACCCAAATCCCTTGTGTTTTAATGGCTCACACAATAACCAATTCCTTGTATTTTGAGCAGGCTTATACAGAACCCAAATAAGAGTTTTTCTCACTAGGATCACTCTTACAATCTATACTCAAGTGTTTAAGGTTAACACTTCAACCTTTTTACAAAATAAGTTGGAAAAATAAAATTGCAAGAGTTTTGACACACTTAAAATTAAGCTCTTATGTTCTAAGGCCTTTTGGAGTTCTATTTATGGTGTTTACCTTCTAATTAGCCGTTATATATGGTGCCAAAATTATTTTTAACGTTCAATAGATAATTGACTAAAAGTTATCTGACAGAGACAGTTTTCCAGTCGGAGTCCGGAAATTCATAGATCTATTGAAGCCTTATACATGGCAGCCTTGGATTTGTCCTTTTTTTCAACGGCTCTTTAATGGCTAGTCTTAGACAAATTTCTCGATCGGAAAATTCATTTTCTTGGTCTGTACACAAGTCCCGATTGAGAAATTACCTATCCCGGTCTACTTCTGCTATTGGAACTTTTGAGCATTAGAGAGTAATGTTTTCCTATTCAGGACATATTTTCTTGGTCTGTACTTGAGTCCCGGTCAGGAGTTACGCGTCTCAAGGAAATGTTTGATTTGTTCAATAGGCAAATCAAATCTAATTGACTTGAAACTTTGTACATTATCAAAATAACATTAGATGAAGGCATTAGTAATATTTAATTTGATTGTAAAGAACAAAATAGAGATCAATCACCCTAAGGTCAACAATAGTGTATCTCTACCATCGTAAAACCTACTGTTGATTTGAGTTTACATGATGTTTATCATTACCACTTTAACTGAAAGTTTGATAGCCTTGGTTGACTTGCCCTACTGTCTAATAGCCTACCTTTGAGTAGATTTCCTAACCTTCGATATGACTTAGAGTTATTCCAAGAGATTTATCTTTTCTTGGTACTAGTTGATGAAAAAAGATTGATTAGCAGTCATTCCAAGGGATCTTATTTTTTCTCCCTAGGAAGATTAGCAAACGTAATTTTTCATTTTATATATATTTATCATTATCACTAATTGATTTGATTTCATCCAACTTTAAATTTTTTCTTTCTCAATAGCCATGTATCATACAACGAAACTTCCTCTTTATAACACAAATCTTTGAGATCATACGTAGTACTCAAAATGATAATCATGAAGATAGTTACCAATTTCACTCTCTATTGCCGATATTTCAACTTAGCTACTAAGGACTATAATGTCCTTAATAATATTAATTTTAGTAGAGTACTCTAGAATCTACCATGAGATCCAACACCTTACATCCTTAGATTTATGAGACATTATTTGCAGGTACAAAATTGGTATTCACTTATCCATTTTGGTTGTAAAACCTTTTTTTATACTAATGACAAAAATCTCAGTTTCTTCAAGAAAGTAACAAAACAAGGATATATATATATATATATATATATATATATATATATGCCTATGTCATTGGTATTGTTTTAATTACATTGATATGATAGATGAAGGCTTAAAGTGGCAAAGATTTGCCTATGAGTTAAATGGTGGGAGGACATCGATACACATAAGGCGTTTGTTATTAGAACTGACTTAAAAGTACCCCTACCGCGAATCCCAACTAAATAAAGAGCACCCCTACCACTAATTTTGACTAAATGATGAGAGGCTGTATCCAACTATTGGGATGCTGTATACTAACTAAATGATAGCGGTACCCCACCGCAAGGAAATGACCATATGTTTTACTTCATTATTTGACTTTCAACTTCTTTACAAGATTATTTATCTTCTTTACCACTTAACGAGTATGTGACTTCAAAAAATGTAAAAAACCATCACCCTTATGCATTAATTAACCACTCATACAATATAATTAGAGTTTATATGATCACAAAAAAACTCTATCAAGAAAAAAAAAACTCTTCTTTTCTCAGCAATTGTCTATTAGAAACACAAAATAGAGAATAACAATGCAAATAAAAGGCTTAAGATCATCATAAAATATGTAATGAGATTAGTATTTGCATCTCTAACTTCATTCGCAGACATACTGAATTGCTGACCAACTTGTAAAAAATTTCTTAAAGTATCAACAAAAGAAGAAGAATACATGCTTGAGCACATCAACATCGACTCTTTTCCTTACTCTCTATGGACATTGGCACTTAAAACTAACATTTTTGTTTTCAAAAAACGCATGAGTAGTGGAAACTCATAAGCATTATTTAGATAAGGAGTAATCGAATGCTTCAGTACCTGTTGGAACAGGGGCATTGAGTTTTTGGAAAAAGTCACAGTGGAAAAATGTTACATTGCTGCATATGTTTATGACATAATCCTTATTTGCCAAGGTAGTGAATCTAAAGATCAAGGTGGCAATATAGCATCAAAGTCAAGAATTTTAGTCCATGAATTCAAAGAGGAAGTCATAAAAGTTATGCAACCAATGTCGTGGGTTAACAGTAGTATATATTGTGTGCAACCAAGATTTATTGAATTAATGCATGAAAGATTAACAAGTTATGCCATTGCTCTATTGATGAACTACTTATTGTCCAAATGATAATCGCAATGGAGGAAGAGTTTAAAAATAATATTTCCTGTGAATCTTGTTTGTAGGACATTAAAGCTATCTGATTTTGTAACTTTATAAGGCATGACAACTTTACTATATAGATTGGATATTGTTTATGGTTTAATATTTATCTTAATGATAAATTTGTAATGTTTAAATATCTAATATCAATGTTTATTGTTTCATTCTTCCGGTTTTTTTCTTGACCACCTTAAATTTCCAATTAAATATCAAGTATTCTCCACCATATGATAAAATTTCTACTGTGAGATGACAATTGGCATTCCGACCATGAAATTATTGCCTGTATTTCTCTTTTTTCTTGGAGATTTTTATTTTTTTTCTTAAATTGATCATACAAAATTTCTTGTTTTGAACCTAAATTGAATATAATCTAGGCCAATTTGAAATATTAAATTAAATGATGCAATAATTATTCATAGTCAAGTAAGTTAGGGTTTTTATTTGACTAAACGATATATCTCGACTAAACAATGGTGCTTTACCGTAGTTTAGATGGAACCAACCGAATAAATATTGATTTCGTCCGGTTTTTAGCTAGTGATAGACTGTCTGGTCTCAAGTTAACTGTTCAAGTTATGGTCTCGATTTAACTCTTTAACTTCTTTACAAAATTCATCTTCTTTCTAGAAAACATATTTATTCGTGCCTTATTGAAGAAAGCAAAGGTTATTTCAAATTCTTAATTCACAAATAGTCAAAATTGTCTATAACATATAATTGTTCACTTACTATATAAGGACTTTTTTGCCCGAAGTAGTTTTTCTTAAGCTTAAAGTTGCAATTTATTGAATTGAACCATCGAAACTTCTTTTTTCAATTCTAATTGAAGATTATTAAGCCATATTTAACAACATTATTGTCAATTTATTAGTCTCATATATTTTGGAAATCGTCTAACCACTAGAAAGCTATATCCCAACTAAATGATGAAAGTACCTCTACTGTAGTTTAGATGGAACCAACCTAATTTATGCTAATCCCGACTGTTGCTTAACTAGAGATTGACCTTTTGGTTTCAAGTTAATTGTTCAAGTCATGGTTTCAATTTGACTCTTCAACTTCTTTACAAGATTCTTCATCTTCTTTATAGAAAACATATTCATTCATACCTTATTGAAGAAAGTAAAGGTTAATTCAAATTCTTAATTCACAAAAAAGCAAAAAGATTGTCCATAACATATAATTGTTCAGTTACAATATGATGAATTTTTTCCTGAAGTAGTTGTCCTTAAGCTTAGAGTCGTAATTTATTAAATCGAACTCTCAAAACTTTTTTTTTAACTCTAATTGAAGATTATGAAGTTATACTTGACATCTTTATTGTCAATTTATTAGTTTCACATATTTTGGGAATCGTCCAACCACTGTAAAGATGTACCCTGACTAAATGATGGTGGTATCCCTATCGTAGTTTAGATGGAACTGACCAAATTTAAGTTGATCCCAACCAGTATTTAGCTAGTGATCAACCTTTTGGTTTCAAGTTAAATGTTCAAGTCATAGTCTCGATTTGACACTTCAACTTCTTTATAATATTCTCCATTTTCTTTTCAAAAAACATATTCATTCCTACTCAATAAGAAAGTAAAGGTTAATTCAAATTCTTAATTCACAGAGGCAAAAAATTGTTCATATCATATAATTATTCACTTACTATATCAAGGTTTTTTTTTTTGCCCAACGTAGTTTTCCTAAAGCTTAAAGTTGCAATTTATTAAATCAAACCCTCAAAACTTCTTTTTTTTTTCAACTTCAAGTGAAGACTATAAAGTCATATTTGTCAATTTATTAGTTTCATATATTTTGGGAATTGCCTAACCTTTAGGAGGCTGTATCCCAACTAAATAATGGTGGTACCCCTACCATAGTTTATATGGAATTGAGCAAATTTATTTTTTTCCTGATACATGTGCAGCTGGTGAATGACCGTTTCGTTTCAATTAAACTTGTCAATTCATAGTTTTGATTTGATTTTTCAACTTCTTTACAAGATTCTTCATCTTCTTCATAGGAAACTAAAGAGTCATTCATTCATTCTTGTTGGATACCATGTACCACTTAATTTTATTCATTTAACACAATCATCTCTACTAATAACCATTAATAAATATATCTAGAGGAGAAGATTATTGAATTAAAATTTATTCCATATTTCCAAATTCTCAAGTTGCATGATAGAGTTAATCGGTCATTTAAAGAAGATTGAAAAATAGGAAATGATTTAAAAAGAATTACAAGAGAGAAGGTTATGATATGCTTTGAGAAATCTAATGATGGATGCATTATACATCTTGAGTGACTTCCTTGAGGATGTCGTGATAGAAAATTTGCAGAACATTGAGAAACTGTGCGGTTTATGAACTAGCCTTGGTGATTTGGTTCATAAAAAGAGTACAAAGAAACTCAAAAATGCCAGTGGGGATCCAAATCTAAAAAACTAATATGGATCCAGAAACATGTGGGATCCAGAAACTGGTATGGATCTAGAAACTGATGGGGATCCAGAAACTAATAGAGATCTAGAAATAAGTAGGGATTTAGAAGCTAAAGCATAAGAATCAAAAACCTAGTGAATGTATGTTAATGTATGCATTCACTACCTACCATATGGGTTGGAATGCTTAATATAATAATTTAAGTAAATAAATTATTAATTGTAGTTTCCTTCCTTTTTTTTTTAAAAAAAATTTGAATTTAATATAACAATGTGAATGATCCGATTTAATTATAAACAATTTAAATTAATCTAAAAATTAAAAGTTACAACTTCACGAAATTGACACCAAGATAATCTTATGTCAACTCTAATTGAAGAAAATCAATGCCAATTTTCACATTCTGATTGAAATGTGGTAAGAATTATTAACTGACCGCATTGAAGTTCTTCTCTACTGTTATGTGTATCACAACTGCACGATGGCAGTACCCATACTGTGGTTTAGCTGGAACCAACCGTATTAATGCACTTCCTGACTATTATATAGTTGGAGTTCGACTGTCGTTTACTAGTAAAGGGTCAATTTATTGTTTCGATTTGAAAGCCTCTTTAACTTAGTTACATGACGCACCTACTTTGGAAAATTAAATGATCATTCATCCTTACTAGATACCTCTACCAATTAATTTCATTCATTTAACATTAATTATGCCTATAAATATGCCTAATATGCAATTGAAATCAAAATATTCTAAACCCTAATTTACAAATTTCCAAATTATCTATTTTCTTATTGGGATCACGATCGTATAATGAAGAAGCATGAAGAAAAAAATGAAGAAAACAAAATCACTAGATAAAGAGCTTCAAATTGCTATGACAGATCTGAGCTAAGTGTTGCAATTTATTCTAAATCATTTCCCTGAGGATGAGGTGGTGGAGAAATTGGAGCTTCATATGTTTCTGTGCTATTAATGACTAGCCTTGTTGACCTAATTGACAAAAAGTAATCGAAGCCCAATGATCAATAAATGTAATAATCTACCATGGATGGAATGCTTAATGTAATAACTTAAATAAATAAAATTTATGTTTGCAGTTTCCTTTGTTATATTTTTTTACTAAAATGATTATCTCCTTAATGTACTCTATTAGCCCGACTGTAGTGAGGCTCATTCTTTTATTTAGCTGAAACTCTTCGTCTCAACAAAAGTAGTAAATACTTTAATCATGAAAGTTATTCACCTATTTTTGGGATTGGAATACTGTGTATCAATCATTTCTTTTATTGAAAAGATCAAACGTCTTTTATGATTAAGAATGGTTACTGAGGACTTATAAAGAGAAAATGAAGACTGCAGAATCATCATTAATTCATTATGTTCTGTTTGATCCAACTTAGATTTTATTTATGCTCTTTGGTCTTTCTCCATCCACTACCATGGATTAGATCACGAATTTTCTTCCTTTTTGCTTATTAACAGAAATCTTTGAATACCTTCGAGACATAGAAAATGACGAAAACACAATAATAAATTTTACTCTCTGCTACAAAAAACTTCAATATTGCTGCAAAGCACTATCTTGTGCTTAAAAAGGTTGATTTTAGAATAGCATTTTGGAATCTACCGTGGCATCTGTCACCTTTAACCCTTGGGTTTATGCAATTTTGTTTGCAGATAGATAATAAATATTCCCTTCTTTATTTTGGGTTCTTAAAATTCTTTCATAATCTAGAAAAAGATCTTAACTTCATTAAAAAAGTAACAAAACAAAGGATGTGAATTATCAACCTATGTCTTTGGTGTTTCCTTAATTACAATAAATAACCTAGATGAAAGGTTGAAGTGGCTGAAAGTTGCATGGGATGAAAATGATGGGCAGGCATAGATAGATTCAAGGCAAATGCTGATAAGATTGACATTTGGATCTCCAAATCCTTTTGAAGTCTTTAATCCAACAATTTGCGGATTTATGTTTCATACTTAAGAGTCTAAGCCCTCGCGCATAGATTAGCGTCCATGGAAAAATGGAAAGATAAACATAAATCATGCTTATGTTTTTCATGTGTAATTGCAATGGAAGAAATAATTTTTTTATGATAATTGGTATAGGTATTTGTAATTGCATAAAATCACTATAAAATATTTATTTTACTATTAACTTTCCCAACCATGTAAGTTTGTATATAATTTTAGTACTACATTTCTCGACCATGTAACATAACACATGGTCGAGTCTCATTGTCCAGTAAAATATTTGAGTTATCTAACCATATAATGGTAGATTAAAGTATAGATGAATACGTTAAAATTTATAAATACAATACAATTATTTATAAATATTAAACATGATGGATTTATATGGAATATTTTGATATTATCTCGACTGTATAGATAAAGGATCAATAGTCATGTCGTTCTTAACTATAAAGATAAACAAACGATATTTTGTGTATTAGGTTTATTTTTGGTGGTGAAAAAAATTGGGTTATTGAACTTAGAACTACATTTTATGCGATTGATCCAATAAAAACATCGTATGTTAAGTTTAGTTGGATAAAATCAAGGCCAGTTTCAAATTCCTAATTAAGACATGGCAATAATGTTCGTAGCATATATGTTGGAACAACTTGTTCTTTATTCTACTGTATATATGTTTCTTCTCCACTTCAATGCTCGTTTACTTACAAATGATGTATTTGATATGGATGAATCTATGCAATCATTTGAAAAGTTTTAATTTTTTTGAAGATGATTCTTTACAAATAGGACTCATATCTAGGGAAAGCGCAAGAGAAAGAAATGAAAAAGGAGAACGCTTAATTTTTCCATTTTCTTTTCTTTTTAAATTTTTTTAGGTAAATATATTATTGGTATTTAATGAGGGATATTATTGGTATTTTGAAAATATCATTAAAAGGGAAGGTTACCTTTCTAAAATATAAACTTTTAAAGTTATTTTTTGAATTTTAGAATTTTTTAAGGTTATTTTAAAAAGCTCACCAAATTTGAGAATTGCTTAGACCTAGTCTTTGTGTATGACCATGATGCCCTTCGAGCAGAGCAGAGGAGAAGATTGTGAGATTGTGATCCACTGTTGCTATTTACATCAAATGATGTTTCAATGTAGAGATTTATTATTGCTTAAACACATTTAATACATTGATTTTCTCCAATTTGCCATACCTTGAGCCATGTGTGTGCACAAAGTTTAGGAGCTAGCAATCATTATTACTAGTTTACTACCACACATTTAGTATCTCTATTTATTTTTACTTGCTTCTGTTGACCTTAGGATGATTGATCTTTTTTTTTGTTCTTGACAACCAAATTAAATGTTACTAATACCTTTACTTAGTATTGTTTTGATAATGTTTAAAATTTCAGGTTATTTGGTTTTGATTTGCCTTGTGAACAAATAAAAAATATCCTAAAGATGTGAAAGTCTTGCTCGGGATAGGGAGGTCCCTCCCTAGAAGAGTTTATTGATCGAGAAAATGGTGTCTAGACTGGAAACACAGCACCTTTGTTTCACTTGAGATCCAATATCGAATACAGACTAGGAAAGAGTGTCTCTCAATAGGGAAATTTTTTATCCTGTATGGGAATACATTACCACAACTAGAAAATTCATAAAAGACATAACTGTTGGAAGGCTCCTCCACCAAAATGTGCCACATCATCTGAGGAAGTCAAAACAACCAAGTTTGACTGAATAGCTTCACAACTAAGAAAGGATTCCTAATCGGAAGATTTATCTGGAAACTAGCCGTTAGAGTCAATACCCAATCAGAAGATGCCATGTGTCATTACTTGGTGGACAAACATATTTCCTGACTAAGAAGGGTACTTTCATGACCGGAAAACTATCTTTGCAGGTAGCATTTAATGAACTTGTAGGAGAACATTATACAAAGTTATAACACCAATTTGCAACAGCTAATTAGTGGGTAATTAGTATAAATACCGTATCAAAAGGCCATTTAATATAACCAATTACCTTTCTAAGTGTCAAAACTTTTGCAATTTGTTTTCTCAATCTTTCAATCATTTATTGCTTGTAAAGATTCAAGTGTTAGCCTTAAACACTTGGATTAATCTTGTATTTGGGCTATATGTGAGCCAAAGTACAAAGAATTGGTTGTTATGTTGACCATTAAAACAAAAGACAATTTTGGGTTGAGTGTGAGCCTTTAGGAAAAAACCTAGTTATGAGTAAGCTTGTGACGTCCCACCTATATAACAAGAATCATCCCATTATATAAGTAGAATGCCATAGACAAACTGGATAAACTAGTCTAAATAAAAACTTTTTACATATACAAACACATATATCTCTTTTTCTTGTATCACTACCAAAATGTTTGATTTTTAGATAGAAGCCTCAAGTAAAACCTTATACACATCACTGTATCAAGATATACAACATATATATTTTTATGCAAACCATGTCCATAAGCCGGAATGCATGGTCATATACAAAATGCAAAGGATGATACCATAGACCCACAAATCAGGTCTCAAGTGACTTCTCTAGGATGGGCAATGCCTTCTCTTTATCAACTTCCAAATCTACTATCTAGAAGCTCTAATTCCTGTGTGAGAGAAAACTCATGCTAAGCTATTTCTAGTTTAATGGTACATATAAGAGCCTAAGTTCTCCCATGCAAACATGCAAATACATGGCATACTCAATTAAAATATGTATAGCATACCAATATTCAATATCATTATGTATTAATAGCAATATATAATTCCTTTATTAATTTGATTTACCATATAAGTATTCATAACTCATGGCTTGCTGAAATCCTATAAACAATATCATATTATATCCTACAATCAACTCTTACCATATTCCTTATGTCTTTTATTTAATTACCAAGTATCACTTTAATTTTACTAGCTAATTAGCCCAAGCCTCATTCCCAGACTATCCAGATATGGGGTCCGATGTAGGAGTGCTCTTACTCGAGCTAAAATTTCCTTACTCACTCACTATATATGTGTGCTCTCCGAGCTTTTTAAGTCAAGTGTGCTCTCTGAGCTATAGTCAATTTGATCGAGTATAAAATGAATATGAGTAATAGGAACAAGAGCACTCAGTCTACAGTTAGTCACCCTGATCCTCACTCATATATCTAGTCGATACGTATCGCGTATCCCCTTTATGGTGCAGCATCTACCTTAAAGTAGTCCTCAGATAGAAAAATGGGTAATTAAAGCCATATATCTTTTCATTATCTTACATATAAAATATTAATGTTCATATATCATATTTAGGTTCACAATATGTTCTCATATGATATAACATCATACTCTATCATTTAGGCATATTCAGCATATCTTGGACCCATGTAAACATCATTTAAACACAATTAATTTTTGCGGATTTTAGGGCATTCACGACCATGAATTTTTGGGCTGGGCGTGAAGCCTAGCTGTGAAAGCTACTAGACCAAGATTCATGGCCATGATAGCTTTCAACTTGGTTGTGACGTTGGTTGTGAAGGGGCTTAACTTGTTCCTATGACTAAATTTTGCTAAAATTCCAATTATAAACACTCCCTAAACACATATAATAGTCATTCATAGGCATATAACACAATCATATTCAAGTTTACATGAATCAAATAATTGCATATTAGGTTCACAACCAAGCTCAATAACTCAAGCGATCTATACAATTCACATTCTAAGCACATATGACATGTTTATGCTCATGTAACATTTTATATGTCTTAACATACTCAAATAAGTTATCCTAACTTTTATTCGTGCCAATTCATGTTATCACATCTCATTAAAATACATCACCTATCATACAAGTATGCTCAAACTATGCCATGTCCTCAACCACATCAATTATACACATAACTCAAGAAATCAACATACATACAAAATGTTTTAAAGCGAACTAAAATGCAAATATGTACAGACCTTAATCCCAAACCAACTTATGGAGCTTGTTTATCCTTTTTGATGATCACCTCATTCCTCCACTTGTTTTCCTAACATAAACATGACCATATTCAAATTCTATATCCATGGAAAATGAATATAATGATAAGTCAAATACCATGATTCTCAAACCAAAGCTATTTTGCTTAATTCTAACTCAATCTCCTAGTATTTTGCTTAACGCAACTTTAAAGAATATTCTCTTCCAAGTAAACTCATCACCCTTTTTCAGACAAAACCCTGCTTTCATGGCTCTTTTCTCAATTAAAACATACTCACCAAATAACTTAAAGATCATCATAAAGAGTTAAAGAAAACATGTTTTCCTTACTGTTTAGAGGCAGAAATAGAGTTAAACATAAGGGAAGACCGAGCTTCCTTCTTGCTCAACTTTTCTCTTTCTTCCAACTCCACTTCTATATTGGTAAATCCCTCAAATCTTGCTTTAATCTTGGTTTTGGTGTTTGATCACTCAAAAACTCATGAATAAATACCCAAATATGGTTCTTTGGTTGGAGGGATGTTTCTTAGGATTTGGGAGGTGTTAAGATGTTGAAAATTGAAGATAAGACTGTATAAAAAGCTTATATATTTGACCCTTCACAGTTATGAATAAAAACATTCACGGTCATAAATGTCTATTGTAACAACCGCCTTTGAAAAGTCAAAATTTTATCTTGAACCTAACTATCATGGCCATAAATCACTTGTTCATGGGCATGAATCATAAAATCTTCACTTTTCTTTATTTCTTTCATCTCTCTTCAAAATAAAGCCAAAATTGACCAATATACCGTACATATACTCCAACTATACCTTATTATCTTTACAATATAATTGTCATAAATTGAATATATACTCCCATTATATATATATATATATATACTTTTAATTACCGAATCACCCTTTGTATACTATGTTGCCTTTTATGCCTTACTTTGTGGGTGTTACAAAGCTAATAAAACTCTCAAGTGTATTAAATTAGTGAATACTCAATAGTGATTGGAGAGATGAATAGGGTTCTTTAACACCCAAACCTTTATAAAAATTGTGTCTCATCTTTTTTCATGTTCTCCTTACTTTTATTGTCTATCCCTACTTGCAAAATTTTTAATTCCTTACTAATTCATCTCTTTCTTGGTGATTGTTTAGGCAACAGCTTTAGTTTTTGTGAGTAGAGTGTGGCATAATTGTTTTGATGGCTAGTACATGTAATTGAGAAGAAAAAATAATGAAATTGGTGCACATTTGTAGATGATATAAATTGGGAGCCCAAATAAGCGTAGTGTGAGGGAATTGTTAGTAAGGCTGTAAAGAGTTCTTGTATTGAGCACTTGAGAGAAAAATGTGTTTGAAAAAAATTGTCTTTGTAATTTTTTGGATTAATCGCACCAATGGTTACTGAATTTTACTCGAATTGCCATAAAATCATGAAAGAAGTTTTTGTCTTAAGAAAATCACAAGATTTTGTTTTTGTTTAACTTAAATTATTCTTAGCCAATTTTTTGGTGTAGATAATCGAAAAGCTAATGTGGTGCCAAATTTTGTTACATTAGCTGCCACATCATTGTCTATATCATCAAATTCAACAAAATTCTGCCACGTGGTAGCATAGTTGGAAAAAAATGCTACGTTAGGATTTATTTCATTGGCTATCATTGAACTTTGCTTCATTTGCTGCAAAATAACTAAACATTTTTTTTTTATCCCTAAAAAATAGCAACTTTATTTTCATTCACTTCAATAACTTCAAGCCAAATGTTATTAATAGACAATTCGAAATCAGACTTGGCAGCTGCAGTAACACTCGATTCTTCATATGAACTCCATGACTATTAACTTCGGCAACTTGATTCGTCTTCTCTTGGGAAATCGGCTTGGAAAATTGGGGTAACTCATTCAACTCTCTAAGAGAAAATCTAGTTGCTAGAGTCAAGATGAATCATGATTTTTGAAAAGGAAACAATGGATTCAAATTTTTGCAAAAATCTAGTGCTACATCAACTATCAAATCAGATTTTCAGTCCTTTATTCATCAAATTTATTCAAAAGTTAAAGAAAAATAAAGTTTTGTTAATTTTTCGAGACGAAGAGTAGTAATTTTGCAGCAAAGAAAGCAAAGTTCAGTGACTACCGATGAAATCAATTCTAACGCATTATCTTGGATTTGCCACGTGGCATCTGACGTAGCAATTTTTTTTAATAAAAAAGATGATGTGACATCTGATGTTGCAAATCCAATGCCGCATTAGTTGTTATGTTATTTTTCCAGTTATATATACTAAAAAATTGGCATGAAATGATTTAAGTGAAATGAAAACAAATTTTTGTAATTGCTTTGGGATGAAAAATTCTTTTATAATTTTATGGTAATTCGGCCAAAGTCCAATTACTATAGTTGAAATTAACTATAATTTTTTTTGTTTTCATCTCTTCATAGTGGATTGATCTTCTATTCTCGTAGTTCTTTACTCTTTTTTTTTTGAGAAGATTTCTCCATGTAAATCCCTATCTCCATTGTTTGTTGATTTTTCAATATCTTATGTGAAAACCAACGTCCGATCCTAATAAGTTACATGCGCCTTATAACCCGTAATAATTTAAGGAATTTGTTCGAATTGATATTTTTGCTTTAATGGTTTATAAAACATATATTCAGAATTAAAAATTTACTAAGTATAAATATTTAGAAGAGCAGACTTAAATTTGAAAAAATTAATGTTTTTGTAATTTTATATGATTTTTTCCCCTTTCTCTTAATTTGGTTTAATTTTTTTTTTTGAAAAATACAATTCAGTCCACCTATTTTATATTAACTTCTCTCAATATATATTAAAATATTTATATTTTAATACAAGTGGTACAAAATATTATAAAATAAATTAGCTGTGCAACATATATAATTGATTTTTTTTATTGACATCTACTTGTATTTATTCTATAACTTGGAGTTGGCTGACATAATAGGAGAGGTTTTCCCACCTTGTAAACAAAATTTTTTTTAAGATATATAAAGAAAATTTACTATTTACTCTCTGTATTTTGACATAATACATTAGTACCATTGATATTTAAAAAATATATAATTTGTCTTCTGTAATTTGACATAATACACTAATATTCTCTGAAATTTAAAAATTATATTATTTACCCATTGAAATTTGATATATTGCACTAGTACCCCTGTAAATTTTATTTATTGGACTAATATCCTCATAAGCAAAACCGAATATTCTTTTTACTAGTGTATTATATTCTTTTTCAAATTTTAGGAAGTATTAGTGCACTATGTCAAATTATAGAGAACAAATTATATATTTTTCAAACATTAAGGAGGTATTAATGTATTATATCAAACTGTATGGAGTAAATAGTAATTTTTCATATATATATATATATATATATATATATATAGGCAGAATAATTTTTTTTGGTTCATTGTGAGACATAATAGACCGTTAACAAGATGCAGTCATCTCCCAATACAAATCACAAAAATGTTAAATTTCCACCAATATATATTAGTTGATGATTGTAAGAATACTCGAAAGTCAAAGCTGAAACCTTCCATAATTTTTAGAAGTGAAAATACCAATCAAGCTAAATTTAATTGGTAGGTAGAATAATCTCTTTATTATAGCATTAATTATCAAACCATTAATAAAAATATAAATAAATTATAAGAATATTTATTAGAGAATCTAAATCAATTATTTGACAATATACTTCATTAAGTAACTTTTTAGGTGTTTTGATATTTTAGTAGTATATATTTTTATTTTTTAGTTATCAAAAAGCATTCTGGAATCACATAGTAACCATTCTCGACCACGACCTCCATAACATCATTCCCTAAGGCATGGCCGGCTCAAGGCAAAGGCTACTGAGGTCTGTGCCTAGGACCCCAACATTTGAGGGGTCTCATTTTTTTTTTCCTATTAATTCTATAAGTATTTGAGATTTTCAATTTTGCTATTAATTTTATATTTAAAAAAATAAGTCTACTATTTTATTGAATTTTAAATGTTGACATTAAATTTAAGGGAAAAATTACAAAAAAAAAAAAATCTGAACTTTCAAAAATTTCACCATTATATTTTATTCTACAAAAATTTTATTTAAATTATATAAACTTTCATTTTAATAACAAATTTAATTTCAGTATTACAAAACTATACTCCACCTAGGTGGTGCTTACGTGGATGGTTTAGATGACATGCTAGATGACATAAATTGTCCAAATGATATGCTAGACGATATGTCAGTACAACAGATGATGTCAGTTAGATTCAAAGCGTGCGAATTGTCCAAATAACATGCCAATAAGATTTGAAGTGTGGATCTATGAGATCGATGCTATATTTATTATAAACTCAGAAATTCATTTAATTTAAAATAAATTTTTGTTGAAAAAGATATAATTGTAAAATTTTTGAAAGTCCAAGGTTTTTTTTTTTTTTTTTGTAATTTTCCCTAAATTGAAACAACTAATTAATTGTTGTAAGTTAGTTTAAATGGCTATATTGAAAATTGCTTTGTGAGTAAGTTTAATTTTTATCGGTTAAATACATCACTTAAAAATATACTAGATTTTAACTAAAAGTAAATTCTTT
>CATIWF010042546.1:0-29268 GCA_949630135.1 Balakata baccata
TATAATATTCACATAAAATAAATTTCAATTTTACTAAATAGATATTGTCATATTTCTATTAAAAAGACTATGAAATATTTAAGAGTATTGTTAAGTAATTTTTTTAATTTAATTAATTAATTTTTTTAATTAACTAAATGAGTCCTAATAGTTAAAGACAAAATTATTATTTAGTTACAAAATAAAAATTGAAATAGTTTTATATTACCAAAAATTTTAAGATATTTAGTTATTATTATTTATATAATTGAAATATTTTTATATTATAAATAATTTTTAGAATGCTAAATTATTATAATTTATATAACAGAAGTAATATGATGTTCCAAATAAATTTTTATTTTTAATGACCTATTTTTTTTTATTATAATTTTGAAATTGATGAGTCACGCAAAACGATAACACGCGAACTGTATATTAAAAAAAAAACGTAAATGGTTGGGTTGTGGGGTCCAACCCAACAGCGGGACCCACAATATCATCGCCCAGATCGCGATGTCGACGCTGTTAGATCCTCTAAAGTGCTCCATCTTTTTATTTTGTTTCTTAAACAAAAACTCATTTATTTTGTATATATTTTTAATTTTACATTTTAAACTATATATTGCAAACTACTTGCAATTAACGTTAGTCATTAAAAATTTATTTTAAAAAAATCATAAAGTTTTAAATTTATACTTCATGTGTCATATTTTTTTAATATGTATTATTATTTAAGTAAAATCAATATTCGGGATTTCATAATTTTAACAACCAATACAATATTATGTTTTTCTTCTTAATTTTTTATTATACATAAATATAAAATATATGTAAAATTATATTATTCAATTTATGAAATATTTAGAATTGTTGCTGAGTTTGCACAAAATAAATTATCAATTTTTTTATTTAATTGATTGATTTTTTAAATTATTTTTTTTAAATATATATATTTTTTAAAATATCTATTTATATATTTATTTTTAAAAATAATTAAAAAAATTAAAAATTATAATTTTTTTTTCCAAAAGTATTTTTATCAACCACAATCCCAAACCAACTCTTATTTAACTTGAATAAAAATAAGACAAATTTGCTTTTATGGCAGAAAGACAACAATATGATAAGAATTTAGGAGGAGTCGGCTAACAGAGAATTTAGTGCTCTTTCCATTTAAAATATACCACGTTTAATTTACTTTCATCTGCATTGGGAATCAATCGAGTTTACCTTTTGAATATTTTATATATTTATCATCGGCTCCATTAAAATATATTTAAGAAAAAGTGTTACTATTATTATTATAACATACACGTGGTGAAAACCATTATCGATGAGTCACGTTGTTAAGCAAAAAGTTAGAATTAATTATATTTTTTATGTTCAATCTATTGTTCTTCATTATTCGTTCAAGTAAAAAGATTTTTGACCGCATAATTTGATTCAGTCAACTGTAAATTATACTATAGAATAATCATTTTATATTTAATATAAAAATATTAATTTTTTTTAATATCGATGAAATTTAAAATTTTAGGTTAAATCCATCTTCAGTCTTATGAATTTATCAAATTTTTTCAGTTAGTTTATTTATTTATTTTTGACACCGATTATTTTTTGAAATTTATTTTTTATTTTATTTGTTTATTGTAAAATTTTAAAAATATAATAATTTATTTTTCTTTACTAATATAGCAGTTGAAATTATATTTAAAATATAAAATTATATTTCAGTCATTACATCGGTATGAATGGTAAATTATTATATTTTTAAAATTTTATAATAGATAAATTAAATAAAAAATAGATTTTAGAAAACAATAGGGGCACCGAACATCCATCAAATGACTAACTGAAAAAGATTTGACAAATTCAAAAGCTTGAAATGGGTTATGCCAATATTTTATTTTGATATCAAGTAAATAAAGAGGCGATTCATTGCCATAACTCGTCAACGTATTGTAATTCGCAATTCTCATATTGCTAGCTTCCCAAAAAATGCCTACATATTCAGGTTTTTTCTTTCAAATTTATTATGTCTTTATTTATTTGTAATTCTTGATAAAATATTTTTTTGCTAAAAAAATAGCTATAATAGTAAACTAAGATAGGCATATATAAAATAAAAATGTATATATAATTATATGAAGAAATATGCATTTTAAAACTGCTTGTTTATAGTTCTTAAAAAAATTATAATATACACTTGGAATATAAATTCAATTTTTGATTATATATTTCGTATGTTGTTTGGTTCAGCTATTAGATAAAGTTATTAACTGGTAATTAATAGCTAGCAATTGTTAACCGATAACTGATTGATATTAGTATTTGATAAAATTAATTAAACTGTTGTGTAAAATTATTAATAATGATATAATTTATTTAAAAATTTATATTTTTTAAATTTTGTATAAATAAACAAAAAACAAAATATTGTGATTATTGGATATAATTATATATTATTTAATAGAAATTTACATTTTAATAATTAAAATAATAACAACAATAGCACTATATAATTAATTATAAATAGAAATCTTCACTATATCTATAATCTATAAATATAATTAATTAATTTAATATATTTTTTGTATAATATATTTTTTGAATAGATTGATTTTGAAGTGATATATTTTTTGAATAAAATTTTTTACAGATAATACATTTTATTTTAATGATGTTAATTTTATCATTTTATTAGAAAAACTTCAACTATTTTAGAAAAAGTATAAAATAAAGTTTTTTTCAAACAATAGGAGTTTAAAAGATATCGATTAGTTACAATTACTAAATACTTTTGCTCAATTACCGAAAGTTCAAAAATTTTATTAATTATATCCAATAACTGAAATAAATATCCATTTAATGAATTTGTAAATTTCGATAAAATTATGAAAATGATTAGTAAACTATAATATTATTGGAAATTAATTAAATTTAAAAAATTAATAAAATTTGATAATTGTGAAATAATTAAAGGAAATGATTGAGTAAAAAAAAAAAGCTCGTAAATTATTTTTATAAAATAAACAATTAATTAAAATAAAATTTTCTCCCATAGCAGAAAGAATATTTGTTAAGATAGGCAAACGGCTAATCCAACAGAAAACATCGCCGTTACACTACTTGAAAAAGAAAAAGTCCTCTTCTGTCTTTTTTTTTTTTTTGTGCTGACTCTTTCAAGAAATTAAGTGACTAAATATCAAATAAATAAATAAAAATTGGCGTTGAAAATATTTTAAAGAAAATCTTCGGTATATAAATCACGTACCATTTTTTTGTGGACCCAAATCTAATGGTAGTCAAAATCAAAATCGACCCCCCACTCATTCAAGTGTACACCACATCTACATGCTACGATTATGATTTTCTCATTAAAGCCATTAGACATGACCCTCATCTCTTCCTCTCCCTCCCAAAATCAATGGACCCTTTCATGTGAATAAGATAAATTTTAATTACTCTAAAAAAATATTTTTTTCATTTAATTTCCCTTTTAATATATGGTCTTGTTATAAAAAAAATTTTAATTGAATTATCATTATTTTAAAATTTCGAATTTAAATTTCCAATAATACTTAAAAAAACAAAAAAAAAGAACAAGCACTGCATATCATGCCCACAAAATTGAGAAAAGAAGTGGACTTCATAAAGCAGGAGTTCTAATACATTGTATTTTTCAAGGATCCGATTCTCATAATCCGTATCCAGATTTGGGCCGATTTTATAGTGTACAGCTTTTTTGGGTGCGAATGTTATACATTTAAGAAGGTGCTGTCTTTTTAATCTTAAATTATACGTACTTGGATACAATACTGTATAACATACGTATTTCCTTGTTAATCATATGAGAGGGAGAGTGTATATCAGGATTCAGAACTCTCAGTGCTTCACTGCTTCTCCGATTTTGATGCAATAAGCGATAAAAATTAAAATAAAAAAATTAGAAGAATAAACTGAAAAAGAGAAATATTTAGGGAAAGTTGTACTCGTGCTTTGTCTAAATCAGTAGATGTCTCTGCTTGCATTTTCCTCCCCGGCTCTTCTTTGAGGGCTTAACAGAGGGAAACCAGGTGGGTTTTGATGTTTTTCCTATTTCTCTTGATTTTATAGCTTGTATTGGTGATCCTTTTTATGCTTTAGTTCTTGGGTATCTTTGAAGTTTCAATTTTTGGATGCCATATGTATTTTTTTTTTAATCAAATTGTTTTACTCGGTTTTCAGATTTTTCGGGTCATTTTTTATGCATGCTGTGGATCCAAGACCTGCAAACATTGATCTGATATTAATTTTGAGCACCTTTTTCAGGAATTTGAGTGATGAAGTAACCTATTTCCCTTGGGGTCTGTCAGTCTTTTGCGTCATTTACTTTTTGTGCATACTTGATTTTGGTATATTTCTGTGGAAATCTAAAATCTCTATCTGTTGTAGCGTTTGATGATGCATCTGATCCTGTTAGACATTCAATGATTGAATTCAGAGTAGGAGACAAGTTCTCTGATGTTGTTGGATTAGGTAAAAATGTATAGCAGTGCTTTTGTTGATTTAGACTTTTGGTCCTCAAATTTTCTTCTATTTCTTTTTCTGGGAAAAAATGGAATTTGATAATCTGTTATCTGGATTATCCTCCATCTTGATCATTAGTAGGGCCAATTTACTTATTTTCTAATTCATTCTTGCATTTGTCCTGCTTTCTGTATGAAAATGTAGAACCAATGTTTCTCAAGTCTTTTATTTGCAGAATTAAATTGTTACATTTCCATTGCTTTATTTAAATAGTTTTGTTGATTAAGTAATCTTCCTTCCTAATTTTCCCTCTTTTTAATGATATGTACTCATCGGATTCCTGGTCCTGAATTTATTAACTGGTTTTTGGATATCTAAGCTCTTTTGTTTTATTGATTGTTCATTATATCATCTTGGTGACCTTTACGAAGGGGCCTTTCCATTGTTGTGACCTTGGTTTAAATGTGGTTCTCAGATGTCATTCATAACTCATAAATGTCTGAATATATTTTGGGGCTTTACTGTACCAAAGATTTGTCATCATGGGGATGATTCTGCAATATCTCGTTCATTCAATTGCCTCTTCTTGAACAATGTTTTTCCCCTCTTAAAGTTAATTGTTTATAGCTTTGTTACTACTTTTTTCGATTATATGCTTTCTACTTTTCTTTGATTTTACTAACTTAAACTATTTCAGCAATAAATTGCCGGTTATAAATTTCTAGCACAGAGGTTTTTAGTGATGGTTACAAGAAGCAGATCACCTTAGGAAGGGGCATGCAGATTCAATCTAATGGCTGATTCTGCTTCAGAGTCCCATTGCAAGTCTGATGCATTGGGTCTGAGACATATAAGCAGCTCATTTTTCAATATCTCTGGTTTCTTGGAGGGGTTTGGTTCTAGAGGTTCATCAGATTCTGACTCAATTAGGAGTCCTACATCTCCTCTTGATTTCAGTTTTTTCTCAAATCTTAAGAACCCATTTAGCCACAAGCCCCCAAGATCACCAAGCCAACATGGCCATAAAAAAGGGTGGGATTGCAGCAAAGTAGGACTTGGAATCATAGATTTACTTGTTGATGAGGCTAAACCAACAGGTGTTGTTCTTAGTTCACCAAAGAGGAAGAATATAATCTTTGGATCACAGTTGAAGACTGGTTATTCTGTGAGGTCTAACTCTTTGCCAAAAGACTGCATGTTTTTGCTACTATCACCATCCAAAGCTCCTAACTCTCATGCGGGTATATTGGATTCTGATGCTGTCTTTAGGAATGGAGTCCCCTTGGAAACTAAATCGTATGAAAACTCCTCTCCTATTAGCTTATCCCCAAAATCCCCATTTAGTTCTAAAAAGTTTTGTTCGGAGAATAGAACTACAACTGCATCAAGTTTATCACTTTTTAGTGATGACGGTAAACAAACAAATAGTTCTTTGGATATCAAATCGAGTTCACTTCCAGTACCCATAAGCACAAGCCATGGTTATGTAGGTTCTCTCTCTGCACGTGAGATTGAGCTTTCTGAGGATTATACCTGTATAATTTCTTATGGTCCAAACCCTAAAACAACTCACATTTTTGGTGATTGTATTTTGGAATGTAACACAACTGAGTTACCCAATTTTGACAAGGCAGAAAATCTAGGGTCTGAATTGCCTCAAGAGGTTGATTGCCTGGAGGGTTCGACTCCTTATCCATCAGATGAGTTTTTGAGCTTCTGCAGCTCTTGCAAGAAAAAGCTGGAGAAGGGAGATGATGTTTATATATATAGGTATGTGTGCAAACATCTCTAATTGGAATGCCGCCTTCTGATTCTGATTATTAAAGATAGTATCATAATCACTGTTTGATATTGCTTGTAGAGGCGAGAAAGCATTTTGTAGTTTTCATTGCCGCTCTGAGGAAATTTTTGCTGAGGATGGAACAGAGGAAACTTATGATAATTCCCCGAAAAGCTCTTCCGAGTCCAGCAACCATGAAGATCTTTTCCTAACGGGTATGCCTATTGCTATGTAATAAGCTGATGTTGCTGTTGTTAGACTCTCATGTCTTATTGATAAAAAAAATTGGATCGTCTGTTATCAAGGAGCTGTTTCATGTGCATCTGTTTGCAGCCATGGATGATCACAAGGTGAATCATGATGTTTTCTAGCTGTGTTTCAGCTTTCATGGTCTTGATGGATCCTGGATAGCAACAGCATAGAGTTTTTGATATATAAATATTTGAAGTTGAGGCATAAACAATATTTAGATTGTTATTATTCTATTCTATGTTTTCTATTAGATGGGTTAGAAGTGGCCAAGAGCCCTCACTCATCAATTTTCCTCCCATTTGCTTTGTCCTGCCCTTAATCAGGAGCTCATGTAGTTGCCTTTTGAAACTATTAAACTCATTATTAATGATATCCAACATTTGCCTACCAAATGCAATTGTTTTATACATTTTGTTGTTGTTGCTGAAATTGGTCCATTAAATTTCAATATTCAGTGGAGAATTGGTCCATTGAATTTCAATCTTCAGTGAAAAATACATTTTTTTCCTTTATTTTTCTTCCTCCAGCTGGACAATGATACATCTCTGCAGATTGAGATGTCATAACTAAGTAGCTTGGAAACTTACAAATTGAACCCTCATAATTTTTTTTTTAATCCTACAAGGAAATTTTAATTAATTATAATAGTATGTGCATTGAAAATTGAAGTAATAAATGATATGGGGTATACATGATCGGAACGTCTGAATTTTTTTGGCTAAAAAAGTACAGTATAATTTCAGAATTCACAGGTTGGGTTACCCATAAGTAATATTATATTTCTACAAAAATATTGTTAATAAACAAAGCCTATGTGCAAAATCTTGGCAACCCTTTCAAGCATAAGAAAGAATGATTTTTGTGAGAGGACCAAAATTTCAATCTTTCTTTAGGAAACATCGGCATGGGGGGCAACCATTTCTTTTGAAAAGGTCAGTCATTGGTGGTCTAATAGAATTGTCTGATAATGGGGAGCTTTGAACCCCACACACACACTTGATAGCCACTAGCTTGGAAATTCTAAGTGGTGGGCGCATCATCATTAATTTTGGGATAACTTAATAATACATAAAATTTGGTTCAACAAATTCGTCAGTATCTTTATTTTTTAGAAATATATTATAAAATTTTTTAAGATTATTTAAATATACTAGTTAGTTCATTCAGTTATTTTTTATTAGAATATTTCGTTAGTCAACTAAACAAATATAAAAAGTACATTTAGTTATTTTTTAATAAATTTGATATTTTGTTAATTTTAAAAAATACAATATTAAAAAAATAATATTTTATCATCAAGTTAATAACACTAAAATTTTTTTAGTATTTTTTAAGATAGAAAAAGAAGAGTGAATTTAACATTTTATTGATATATAATGAAAAAAATTAACGGAAAAACAATGAAATGTATTAAAATAAATCTGATAAATTTTATAATATATTTCTAAAAATATATGAATTAACTAGTATATCCAAACAAATTTCATAGAGCTTTTAGTAATTTACCCAGGTAAAAGGAAGGAAAAATCTTTGGATAAAGGGAATAACATCAATATTTACTTAAGTGTAGAAAATTTAAAACTGTATAAGGTATTAATTTATGGGATATCATACTTCCATGATGGATATACTTTAGATTTAAATTTGAGACTTCTAACGAGTAGTGTTAGTTCGATCACACTCTATTAGATGACACATGTTTAAAGGATAAATGCAGGAGTTTAGGCTCAGGAGCTGCACTTTTGTATTTGAAGGATATATGCATCGCAGCTATGATTGAACAAACAAAAATTAAACTTCAAATCATTTGCCCAATTATTTGTTTTGGCTGGGACAAGTAAAAAGCTGTGCATGTCATTTTATATGAATTTCTGACGTGGCAATTTAGCATTTGCAGGTTGAAGATAGAACGGCTTTTTCCTTACTTGGCAGATTTTTACTGGTAGAAAATGATATTGAAAAAGCTTTATCATCCAACTTATGCGGATAGCATTAAGAGAAGCCCTTAATTTACCGCTGAACTGCCGAAATGCCACACTGACGTTTATGCATGGACTTTTATGAAAATTAATTTTTTTTTTTTACTATATTAAAGAATTCCCCTAAATTTCTAAAATTTGTATGTATTTTTTAAAATTTAGAACTTCTAGTTAGATTTATTTATTTTTTATTAGAGCTTGATTTATGACTTGCGAATCTCATCTAATTTAACAGTCAACGTGAATTCGTATTTTCATACTAAAAAATATTTTTCCAGCTAATTTATTCCCAAAAAATGAAAGGAATAATATATTTTTTTTTAATTTGTAAGACTTTCGAATTTGAAACTGTTGGGGGAATATAATTTTTTGGTATGATTATATCACTAGTGTCCTGGGAAAAAATTTAATTTTTTGAAATGAAAGGTAGGTTTGCACTTAAACGATTATACCCTTAATTACGAATATTTCTCAATTATAATCTTGTTTATTTTCATGACAATATGACAGTGATTATTGATTAGTGATACTACTTCATAGGGACAATTTCGTCATATAAAGTAAGAAACTAAATTAAAATCTCTAATAAGGACAGAACAAAAAAAAAAAAAAAGAAATGCCATGGCACAGAAGTACGGAGCAAAATCCACTAAAATCAAGACTCTTTAGCGCTTCCCTTCTTATCTCAAGCAAGAAAAACCAAAGCCAGGCCATGAACTTTGCAGTTGGAAGCTCTCATCATCTCTTACCATCTCACTTTCCCTCCATTTATTCTTCTTTCTCTTCCCATTCTCATTCTGTTCTCTTTTATGTGAAGAACAATAATGTGGAGACTAGGAGAAAGAAGAGGGCAACCATAGCTGCATGTACGCATCACGATGATCCTAACGACATCGTTTTCAGCAGAAAAAGAGCAGTTCTGTTTGTGGGTATTTCGGTTCTTCCCTTCCTGCAACTCAGGGCTAGAGGTGTTGAAAGTTTGGTTGCAAGTGAGGTTTTTTTTTTTTGTTCTCTTATCATTTCCTTGACTTCTCAAGATTTATTTATGTTTTGGCGTTGCGGATTTTGTCAAATTGTTGTACTCCGTGATGTGGGTTTTTCACATTTTTCCTCGAGATAGAGGATAATGAGTGATATGACTGCTGTTTCTGTTTCAAGTTTGATTGGCTGATACTCGGCATTTTTGTTTATGGCTTAGGGTATAAATAATTGTCCCCCTATGGTGTCGATAATGTAACCTAAAGTTTTTATTTTGGATTATTGAATATAATAATGCTGTTATTGCTGCTAGGCTTCAAGTTTTTGTGTAGAATCATGTATTATTTTCAGAATATGTCATTTCACTCCCTTGCTTACAAGTGTTCTTGGTTCTTATTTAGTGGAGTTCTGTGTTTGGAAAGCAAAAAGGGGACTGGACCAAATGGATGAAAGTTTGAGCAAAGTTTTATTCACTCAAATTTCTAAGCTTATAAGTGAGTGGATATAGTATTAAAAATGATCGAAGCATGTTGTCAAAGTACTAGTTTGAACCAAAAGGGTGGAAGAATGTATGCAGTATCAGAGATTAACGCTGTTGAAAAGAAGATAGTGAGAAAGAAAAAATTGCAGCTATATGATAACTGATTTGCTCATATCGGAATAGTCTTTTGTAGATGTTTCATATTTTTCTGGGAGTTCTTATTATTGATTGAAGAACAAGCTGATTTATTGTAGTGCTATAAATGACCTTACTTCCCTTTCTGTTACTAATGTGAACTGTAAATGATCATTACTTTAATAATGACATAATGAATATTTTGGGTGAACAAAATTACTTTTCTCTGTCATGTTTTTATGCAAGGATTTTGTCCTTAGTTTCAGAATAATTTCTCATCAAATATCAATGCATTGGAGACTTGTTTATCAAAGTGGATGGCTTGTCAATCCTTCTAGTTCTTAATGGTTATCACATGATAAGAAACTTCCTTCATGCTGAATGAAACTGCTAATTACAGCGTACATACATCTTCTTTCTAATCAATGAAAATTCTGTTATTCTTTTATGTTATTCAGGGAATGAAGATATCCTCGAGCTATGCCTTTTATTTCCCCTTTTTTTTTCCATGTCTTTTACTTCATTGTTAAGAAAAGTAGAAAAAAAAAAGGAAAATATGAAATGCCTAGGGTAAGAATATCTTTATTCTGTATTTATGTAAATCATGTTCAAATCCTTATGTGATCAAGTAATCAGTACGAGGCTTAAGATTGCTTACTATAAGATATGACGTATATTATATCTCCGCTGGATAAGTATGTCCCACATGATTCAGTCTCTTTCTTGAAGGGTTAATGTTTTCACCTTTGCAATTATTGCTTTCTGTATCACATCTGCAGTATCTCATCCTTTAGCTTCTTAAACATTTATTTATTTTGTTTCAGGTGACAGTGAGCTCAAGACACCTGAAGAGAACCAGAAAGCAGAGGTCTGAATCCCTGCTTCATTTGCTAATATGTGCAGACTACTAATTTTTGGTACATATTAAAATTGAATTGTTCTAAATCAAGTTGCATTTTTTGCACAGATAGCAATTCAAAAATATACACCATCCAATCCCTTTTTGTCTCTCCTGAATGGACTTGGTATATTTGGTACTGGTGTGCTTGCTGCATTATATGCATTGGCTAGGAAAGAGAAGAAAGCTTCCGACTCAATGATAGACTACGTAAGCCACTGCTTACCTTCCCTGTCTTGCTTTTATACAACTTGTTTTTACTGTGATGCTTTTGAGAATTCAATAGACAACCATTCTTAGAGGATGTGCCTATTGAGAGAATTTAAGATCCACTCCTTTTCATACCTGTGGAACTTCAAGCGCTTCTATTGTTTCAGATCTCTCTCTCTCTCTATATATATATACATGCTCAAACTACGTTTTCTCATTAATTTACAGTCTGTAAGTTGAAACTTGTGTCTTCTCTTGTTTTCTAATATGGTAATGCTTCTTTGTACGGTCATTTTTTCTCAATTAACACATGAAATTGGTGATATGCACAGATGACTACCCAACTGAAAGAGAAGGAAGCTGCCATTGTGTCCTTGGAGAAGAACTTTGAATCAAAGCTATTGAATGAACAGGAAGAATGGAGAAAGCAACTCAGAAAGGCAAAGGAAGAACAGCAGGTTCTAGTGAACCAACTAAACTCGGCTAACAGTACGATTGCTGGCCTAGGACAGGAGCTGAAAAATGAGAAAAGAATAATTAAGGAGCTCAACAGCCAAAAAGATGGTTTGCAAATCAACCTCTCAATGGCCAAAGAAGATCAGAAATATCATGAACAAGAGCTGAAGGAAAAGCTCAATATCATTGAAGTTTTGCAAGATAAGGTTAACTTGCTTAGTTTAGAGCTCAAGGATAGGGACAGTGATGTTCAAAAGCTCAGCTCTTCATTTGTTGAAAAGGAATTGGAGCTGAAGAATGCAAACTCTACCTATAAGGAAACAAAGGATGAACTGGACAAGGCATGCAGAGAAATCAAAGAATTGAAAGATGAGCTCCTAAAAAATAGGAAGGAACTGGAACTGAAAAACTCTGCTGTGGATGAATTGAATTTGAGAGTGAGTTCTTTAATGTCTGAGAAAGACGAATCTAACAGGAAGCTCAATGCTGTTCAGGAGGAGTACAATGATCTGAAGTCATCCTCTGAAAAGAAAGCTGCTTTGAATGCTACACTATTGAGAGAAAGAGAAGATGGACTTTACAACCTAAAGAAAAAGCTTGAGTTTGCTATGAATGAAGTAAAGGGAAACCAGACAATCATCACAGACTTGACCCAGGAAAGAGAAGATTTGAGGAAAGTGCTCGACAAAGAAGTGATCCATGTAATGAATTTGAAACATGAACTTCAAAGCACTCAGGAAGCTCTTGAGAAGTATAGAAATGAAGCCTATGATCTTGCAAAAGAACTTGAGCAATCAAAATATAAATGCACTGAACTTGAGGCTGAAGTTTCTGGAGTTCAGGCTGAGTTTGCTGAAGTTACACAAATGATGCAAAAGAACATTGAGCAGGCAAAACGGAGTGAGGAAGTTTTAACCAGTGAGCTTATAGCAGTTACGGAGCAACTAAATAAATCTAAGGAGGAGCTGCAAAAAATGTCCCATGAACTGGCAACAGTGACAGCAAATCATGAGAATGTGCAGAAAGAATTGGTAGATGTGTATAATAAATTTGAAGTCACAGCCAATGAACTGAGAGAAGAGAAAAAGGTAGTTTCTTCCTTGAATAAAGAGTTAGAAAACCTCGAGAAGCAAATCGGGAAAGACAAGGAGGCAAGAAAATCTCTTGAAACAGATTTAGAGGAGGCTACTAAATCACTGGATGAGATGAACCGAAATGCATTAATACTTTCTGGAGAGCTAGAGATAGCTAACTCGAGGATCTCTAGTCTTGAAGATGATAAACAGGTGCTTTACAGGTCCCTTACAGAGCAGAAGAATGCATGCAGAGAGGCTCAAGAAAACATGGAAGATGCTCATAACATGGTATTGAGGCTTGGCCAGGAAAGAGATCATTTTGAGAAGAAAGCAAAGAAACTCGAAGAAGAATTGGCATCTGCCAAGGGTGAAATATTGCGATTGAGGAGTCAGATAAATTCTTCAAGAACTGGTCCAGATGAGCAGAATTCTCAGAAAGTTGAAGCTGAAGAAAAGGTAACTGTTACTGCAAAAAGAAACATCAGAAGGAGAAGAGCCGGACCCCAATAAAGTGCCTTTGATTAGTTAAAAGCTAGCTTATCCTATTATCTACGAAAATTTTTTCTCCTTACAAATGTACTGTATAGATACGATCCTGAGGCCTTAAACTCCAAGAAATATTGTTCATGCCATTTGTTGTAAGAGCAATATATTTGCTTAGATTCGAATTCATAAATTGTACTGAAAATTTTCCGCTATCGTTTTTCACTAAAAGAATATTGCTGCAAATAATAATGGGTTAGTTTTCATCCAAATCTGAAACTTAAAAGAAGCAAGCTTTTGCATCTTCACTTGGTGATTGCTGTCAAATTTATGCTCTAGACCGGACATAAGCTATGGTTTTTTTTTTTTTTTAATGGAGAAAGAAATACTTAGAAAACAGAAAAAGAAAATCACATAAAATTGAAGACTAATAACAATAATAATAATTGCCCCCAAAAAAAAAAATATATCCCAACAAGACTTGGACTAAAAACACAAAAACAAGATGGGTACTTGGCCCGCTAGTCAGGTGGGTTGGGTTCAGTAATCAGTTGTGTGATTGCGTCCACGGCCACTTGCACCACCAGCACCATCCATGAATAAAAGATTATTAAAAAAATAATTGAAAAAAAAATTGTGTCGTCCCCGTCCGCCCTTCTCTTCCTTATTCGATTTGCCGTGTTCTGTATTATCAAATCGATTGCTCTTTCTTCTTCTTCTTCAATTTTTTCTGTAGATTTTCAATTTCAATCAATTCTAGGGTTTTGTTTGCTTCTTCTTTAATTTCTTTTGAATACTTCTGTTTTTGCTTATTTCATTTTGAACAAAAGATAAACACTTGGATCCGATCCGTTTACAATTCGTCTTCATATTTGGGCTTAACATTTCAGAAGCGCATAACTTGCCTTTTGCTCTTTGTTTGTTATCTACAAGCCCGAAATGGGACGAAAATTGTTATTTTGATGAAGTTATGGGAGCTTTTTTGGTAAATAAGTCAAAGTTCGTATTAAGGGATTGATCTGTTCTCTGTAGAGTGTTTAGGTGAGGGTTAGTCATGTTCTATGGTGCAGTAATATGGGATCCATGGCTGATTGTTGCCCAGATAGTGTGCCTTCAGTGCGTGTACTATCTCACGCTTGGCTTATTCTTATCGATTCTTGTTGGGACGCGCGTGTCTCGCATGAGTCTCGTCTATTTCTTTGATTTCGCCTCTGTCACTACCTCTACCATTACTGGTTGGTGCGTCATTGCCTCCTTTCTTTTCAGCTCAGTGGCTGGGTAAGTGTTTAATTAATTCTGCTTCTTTCAACTAGAAACTTGAATTATGTGTATTAATGGTTTACATCTGTAATTTTTTATTTTTCTTTAGATCAATGAAGCTGTTTTCAGCTTTTTTGGTCGCTAGAACTTGATATTAATAGTTAGATTTTGTTGTCGGTAAAACATACGTTTCTGGCATCGGCAGTGGCTAGATGCTTAATTGGCTATCTTCTTAAAGTATCCTGATCAGCAGTGTTGTTAGAATCTTACGATTTTCAATTCGATTTCTATCGATTCATGTGGAAAACAAGTCGAATTTAACATAAATCTAAATTTATACCGAGTTGTGATGATTCATTTGAATCATCCGATTCGTTTCGATTCACAAAAAAAAACAAATCAAATTAGCAAGAATTAAAATTTATATTGAATCACGGATGAATCGATTGAATCAATCGAGTCACATAATTCATCCTTAAAAAAAAAAAGAGAATACTAGAAGTTAGAAGGAAAAAACGAAAGAAATAAGACGAGAGTTAACGATGCCTGAATCCTAAGGATGAATCTCCGAATATGAAAACTTTTGTGTTTTCGTTAATACTTTCTTTTTAAAGAGGCTACTTACTTATTTTCTTTTAAAGATGACTACTTTTTTTTTTCCTTTATGATTAGAAATTCAAAATATACAATGACTTATATTGCTTATTTTAATTCTTTCAAATTATATATTATTTTCTTATAAATTACAGATTTTAAACTATATTTGTCTTTATAGTTTAGTATTATTATTAGTTATTTAGTATTTTTATATTTAGTCATTACTACATTTCAAAACTATAAAATATATAATATGAAGTATGTTCTTAAAGATGAACATATATTATTTTTTATTAATATTATTAAGATGAACTGAATCTTACGATTCGATTCGATTTTCAATTTGAATCTCGATTTGACAACTATGATCAGAGTAGGAGGATAAGGTAGTTCTTATTCTGAAATGAGTGCAAGGAGAAGTCTTGCGTGCTTTTCAGATCTGGGTCATCTATTCTAGGTGATATACATGAGGTAGACAGGGTTATTTGCTCTATCAAAGGTGCTCGAGCAGATGGATTTGGTGATGCTAGTTTGTTTCGAGCAGATAGATTTGGTGATGCTAGTTTGTTTTATTTAATCAAAACATGGAATCCGTTCACAATGAATTGGATAGTGAGAATTGGAGAATCATGCTTTTGTTTCATATTTTTGGTCAGGGAGTTTGATTATTCATTCTGTCCGTTCTTATGTTTTTTCCATTTGGTCTGTGTAGAGCCGGATATATGCTTTGCTTGATTGAGAGGGCAAAAAAGTGCTTAGATTTTTCTGCAACGCTTTACATCCTCCATCTCTTTATATGCATTATATATGGAGGTTGGCCTTCGTCAATAACATGGTGGGTTGTGAATGGAACTGGCCTTACTGTGATGGCTTTGCTTGGTGAATATTTGTGCATTAGACGTGAACTGCGAGATATTCCAATCACACGATACCGCTCAAGTAAGAATTCTTTCCCATTTACAGGGAATTTAGCATGTCAAATGTTATTTTGCTGGTAATTTGTGCTTCTTGTCTCAGGGCTATGAATAGATCCTGCTGTTTATTCAGTTGGGTGTCTGCTTATTGAGCTTCATATTTATTACTGTTTAGTTAAAGAGCTGCGCATAGCCCTTATTTGGGTGGGTTGTCTTGTGGGAAATACATTGTGTTATAATTCCGTCCTTGCTGAACCTTATCTCAGCCAAAATTAACTAGAGTGACATCCCATATGAAAAGCAATTGGTAGAGCCTGGGATGTGATTTTAGAATGTCAATGCTCCCAAACAATCAGTCTAAATAACTGTGGCAAAGAACTTCTAGGCTAACAGACAGGTTTTTGATTTCAACTTTTTATTATATTGGGAATGTTGATGTTTGATCATTTTCCATGCAGATGTTTGATTGGCGTGGAAAACTCTACTCTCAGGAACAATCTTCTTTCTGGGACTGCATTTGCTTGATTTGCAATGGTTTTAAGGATCTGTTACATGAGGCGTTGACATATCAATTCCAATACCATGATCAGAATAATAAGTGCAGAACACATTGAATTTGCCTGGCTGTAGGTAATGATAGAGAATGGCCATATAAAATAGAGAATGTTTGTAAATGATAGGCAGGTGGAGCATATCAGACTAGGTATGCGCTATAGATGGAAACTCTTAGTGTACAATTGTAAGTGGTTTCTGAGGAAGCCGATGCTTGTTCTTCTGTTGTTGTCTTCTACTTAATTTGAATGTGACATTTTGATGCAATGAACTGAGAAATTTTTGTTCCTCGTCTTTAGACTTCTTATAGGGCTAGTAGCTAACATTAGTTTGTTCAATTATTATTTTTTTTTTCCTAGCTGCCCAACATGGAGAGGCGAGCTAGAATTTTAAATGTATTTTGAGATTAAAAAGTATTGTGGCGTTGTATTTTGCGGCATTCTAGTTATTTCTTCATCGATGCTTAAGCTGCGTGAAATTAATGATCATCCCTTCCATCTCCGTTGCACACTTTTCCATGTATGACTGACTATATGGTAATAAATTTTAATAAAAGGATCAGGTTGATGTTTATGGTTGCAAATCTGATGCACCAGAAGATTATTTCTGTCTACCTTTTGAAAAAGTGAATACTTTCAGCAAGCAAACAATATGAATGTATATATTATATCAGAGTTGAAAGAAAATATGGCAAAATTACTGAGATCAATCTCCTTTCCATCTGTCTCTGACTCTGATAAAATGTTAGTGACGCTGCCTTTTCTCAGCTTAACTGAAACCTTCAATTTGTGAATTGCTTGCTATGTTTGTGAAAATGATCTTTTGACTATTTATTGTTGATCGCTACCTATTTTCATGTCATAAAAGTAAAATGATGACATAGCTCGAGAGTATGAATTAGATAATTAGAGAAAAAAAAAACTACAATTGATTGCTTTCTTCTGTCTCATACAAAATACATAAATCAGCAATAAATGCAAGTTAAAGAACTTCGAAATCTCCTCCAAAGAGCATGCCTGCAAAAAGAAATACGAAGAATAGCCTTGATTCTCCTCATCGCCTAGAACCGAAAAATTAAATTCTATATCCTTAGAAGAGCTCTTTCTCTTCCTAGCTAGCTTGCAATGGTTTTGAAAGGATAACTCGTTCATTTGTTTCCTCTTATCTTACAAGTCCTCAAGGAAGTCAGGGTTGTGATTTCCACAATGCTGATATATCGGCTATTGCTTCTCCAACGCTGAGATAGAGTCCGTTTAATCCAAATGAATCCAACACATTAGACTGCTGTAGTTTTTCCATCACACTTCCAGCAGGATTTGCCATCACTAGCTTTAGTGATCTTTTCTCCATCATTTTTCTTAGTTCACATACTAACTCAATACCACTTGTGTCTATGGCTGTCACAGCTGAAATTTCAGTACGAAAAATTTGTTACTTTTGCTTTCATTGAACATATATAGATGATTTGCATAACTAGTTATGACATCCTTATTCTGTTAATATGCATGCAGTGTGTGTTTTAAAACTGAGATAGAATATTCAATGGAATGAATGGTAACAGTTTCTTTGACAGAAGGGCGTTTACCTGTCATGTCCAAGATTATGCATTTAAGTGTACTTTCATTGTTTGCTTTAATCCTCTCTTCTTCCTCGCGTACCCATCTTAGTATCCTTCAACAAAATTAAAGATCTCAAATTTCAGAATAGCAGAATTCAAATACTCAAAAGTGATACTAATTGTCGAGCATTTAAGGTGAACTAACCTTTCTTGAAGGTAAGTGGAATTTGCGAAGTAGAGGGGGGACTCAATCGCCAGTATAAGAAATGAAGGAACTCTTAGAGCTTCTCGGTATCTATTCAGGCTCTGGTATATATGAGTTCCTGGAATGTTTCCCATGACTACTGTGTTTGGCCTGGTGACATGTAGCAGAATTTTGAATACTGATATTCCAACCTGTATTTGCAGCAAAGAAGACTGACGTGAGAACAAATATAATCTAATTTAACTTTCATCCATTTATGAGGAGCTTACAGCTATGGCAAGTCCTAAAGGTACTGAAATGAAGAGGACCCCAAAGAAGGAGCACAAGCAGGCCAAGAAATCAAGCTTGTCAACTTTCAATAATTGATATGCAGCCCGATAATCGACTAGTCCGATCACAGCTGTTATAATAATGGCAGCCAAGATCACATTAGGGGTGTAGTAGAAGAGCGGCATGAGAAACAGCAGAGTCACGAGCACAGCCGAAGCCATGACTATGTTCGAAACTGCTGTCTGCGCTCCAGCGTTGTAGTTGACAGCAGATCTAGAAAACGATCCTGAAACCATAGTAAAAAAGCTCCGTTTACAAGTTGTGACTATCTGCACAAATACTAAGAAAATTTTGGTACTAAAAAGGATCATCACCTGTTGTAACAAAGCATGAAGAACAAGAACCGGCTACGTTCATTAGACCAATAGCAACCATTTCTTTGTTGCCATCAACTTGATAATTCTTCATGGCAGCAAATGTTCTGCCTACAGCAATTCCTTCCTACAATAAACATCAAAAAGTGACTGTGATTACTTAGTACAAGTAAACTTAATCACCTTGATAAGAAAGTAAGATTTCTTAACAGTATTCAGCAACTTACAGTGAGCGACAAGATTCCAGTTACAATGCCTGTTTTGATTGCAAGTGTAAAATAAGAACCACCGAAATAGAGCATATTTGCTGAAGGTGGATTCAAGCCCTTCGGTAAATGACCAATCTGTTTAAAAAGAATCAATTTTCGGTAAGTTGTACTACTCGATTCTAGTTTATGAGCAGCAAGCTAAAGGGTATTCGATTCTTACGAATGAGACACCATGCATCTTTGATTTGAAGCAGAAAACTAAAAGGGTTGAAATGATCACTGATGTTAATGGTGCTGCTGCTGACAACCAGAATAGCTTTGGTTTCTTCAGGCTCTGTTTCAATTCATGGAATTATTCAAATTTTAACAACTGTACTTCTAAATATGAGAAATTGAGGAATAATTTTTAAGGCAAAACAGATATGCTTACAATATGCCTAGTTGTCAATAAAAACATCAGGAAACCAAATCCCATAACAATTGTTTTCCAGGACCACTGCACATTAATTACCATATATTACCATAAGTGATCCCTAAAAACAAGCCAATTTAATTTCATTCAAGAAATTGACTATTGGTTAAAAAATTTGACTGTTGGTAGAAATTTCATAAAAAATACCTCGTCTCTGTGGCTGAAAACAGAGGATATGACAGGGACAAATTGCATCTTGCTACTAAAGTGGATAATTCCAAGCAATCCTTTCAGCTGTTGCAGCGATACAATGATGGCTGCACCGGCCATAAACCCAACAAGGGTAGCCTTTGATAGAAAATCAATAATAAAGCCTAACCTGTAAATCCACAAAAACAGAGTAAACATCACGTTTAAGGTAAAGAACATAGGAATCATATTTCCTTCTGAAGTTACCTTAGTAGGCCGAGAGAAGCATGAAATACACCGGCAAAGAAGGTGGAAGTGAAGGCTAATTTAAGGTAAAGAATTTGTTCATCAATTGGAGAAACTGCTTCACTTAGCATGGAACCCATAACCAGTGATGCTATAGAGACAGGACCAACGGCTAGATGTCTTGAGCTTCCAAGGATTGAGTATATCAATGGAGGAACAAAGCTTGAATCTGCATCAATCTTACTCTTTAATCACAAAATATTTCACTTCCAAATTTTTCATTAGAAAATTCCAAATATTTATACTCACATAGCCCAACAATGGGTGGCAAATTTGCAAGCTTTGCATAACTAATACCCTGCAACACAAGAAAGTATATCAGATTACCGGAAAGGAAAATCAGAGAGAATATAAAAGCAGAAAATTCACTGAATTAACCATTTCTCCACTAAACAAAATAATAAATGCCACTCTAGTGATCCAAATAAAAAGCCAAGGAATACATGCCAAACCCAACTCAGTATCATTTGTCCATTAAAGCTCATAAATTAAAACATAACAACCAACAATATCAATTCGCCATAAGCATATAGTCTGGTTAATACCTGTGGGATTGCGAGGCTGGCAATGGTGAGACCAGAGATGATATCAGACCTGAAGAGCTTTAAACCGTACTCAGGGCCCCATTGAAAGATGGGGAAGAAGAATTGAAGACCCAGAAGCACTTTCTTAGACCTTGTTTGGTTCTTAAATCTGTAAAGAGGATCATCGGGGAAAAAGATCTCACCAAGCCTTTGCTTGAGCTTTTGAAAGGTAGATTTTTTAGGTGGCGGGCAAACACTGTGTATCTCCATGGATGGCATTACTACTTCATTACTGATTCTTAGACTGGTTTCATGGCAAGAGAAATCTTCTACTCTATTAGAACCGCCCACCATTTCTTCTTTTTAGTAGAAGGTACAAAAAAAAATTGAGAAGCCAATATGCTGAAGGAAGCCATGAGCATGGCTTGAATTTATAGAGAGAGCATAGATAGAGAGGGAGAGGCAGCATCTTCATCCTTTGCAAAAGGTAATTGTGGCCAATTACAAAATGGTGATGTGTAAACTTGCAACAAATGAAGGTGGGAAAGAAAATTTCCTTTGAATAAAAAATTTAAATAAGTTCCATTTTAATTATTCTACAATATTTTTAATTATAAAGAATATATATATAATATATTAAAATATTAATTGAGTTTTATAAATTAAAATTGATATTAATTTTAAAAATAAAATAAATTTGAAAGTAATGTGTTTGTATGAACACACTTTATAATTGCAAAAACAATTACAGGACAATATTGCTCTTACCGAGCAGTTGTCTGCATCCTTGAGTGTTTTGGTCTTTTTCCCAGAACTGGCATAACTGTTTCTGAAAACTCTTTCTATTGTATTATTTATAGAGTAATTCAATCATGAAATGACATACATATATTATATTTACTTCAATTAATAAAAATAAAATAATAAAATATATATCTATAAATAAGTGGCTTAATATACAAATAATGACATAGTTTATTTAAAAAGTTTTCAATAAAGACATGTTTCTTTCTAGTACAGTAATTATTTTGGCGAAAGGGATTTAGCGGTCAGATAGTGAATTACGCTAACGGTACTTTAATTATATAAAATGTAAAAACTTATTTGTAACACAAAAATATTCCAATTATACAAATTGTAATAAATTAGTATTTCAAATATTATTTGTAAATAAAAATATCTCAATTTTTATTTTGTAACTAAATAAAATTTTGTGTTCAGCTATTAGGACTCATTTAGCATTGTATTTGGAAAAAAAGATTTTCGGAAAAAGATTTTGTATTTTTAACTTTTTTGAATTTTGAAAACTATTTTTGGTAGATACAGATAAATAGATTTTTTTCCAGAAAAGATTTTTTTCTAAAAACATATTTGGAAAAAAACAATTCATAAAAAATAAAAAAAATAGTCAATTAAATCCAAAAAATTCAAATTCTACTTTTGGAACACTCAACAGTACTTTCAAAATACTCTTTTAGTCTCTCTAACAGAAGTATGACATAAAATATCCAGATAAATTTTAATAAAAATAAAATTAGTTATAATACCCAATCAATAAAGTTGAAATTTATCTTATATGGATATTATAGCTAATTTTATTTTTATTAAAATTTGTCTAATGTGAATATTTCATATTACACTTATGTTAGGGATACTAATAGTTAAAAACGAAAATACTATTTAGTTATAAAATAAAATTGAGATACTTCTGTATTACAAATAAAAGTTGAGGTACCGAGTTGTTACGATTTATATAAGTTAAGTTCTTTTATATTACAAATAATCTTTCAGGTAATAAATTGTTACAAGTTATATAATTGGGATATCGTGAGTGAAATTCATCATATGGTCAAACCTGTAAAATTACTTCGTATAAATGAGGAATGGAATGTCGTATATGGAAAAAACAAATGAAAAAATATTTGTGATCTTCTAATTTTTATCACAAACTTTTGAAATTAAATCCCTTAATTAAAAATATATTCAATTAATTATTTTAACTTTAGTAAATTTATTCAATTGACTCTCTGAACAATAAATTTCTTCAATTTACTCCAATAGGTGGTAAATAAATTAATGGAGTCAAAATTTTATGTGAATAATAGAAAATTTGCTCAACCACAAAATGATAGAAACTTATAAATATGGGACATTATTTTTATTTTTAATTTTTAATGGTCTCATTTGTATTTTTTCGAGGTATTAAAATTTAAAAACTTAAATTTACATGGCATTAAAAATAATTTCTCCGACTGTGCGGGGTTGACAAACTCTACTCTAGGTTTGACACAAGATGATTAATTATTAATTTTGAATTTATAAAATGTAGATAGAATTTAATTTAGTATTATTTTATTATAAGTGGAATATCTTATATTCCAATTTAGCTACCTCTTGAACTAAAATTGGCATTCAATCACGGCCGTCCAATTGAAATACATAGCTTGACAGCAATTTGATATATAGATTCCATCCTTACAAGTTACAAAGTTACACTTGAACTTTTTTTCTTCTTCTTATTCTGTTTATTCCATAGTAAAGTTTCTCTTCTAATTCAAGTCGTCGACTGAACGGTTCTGCATTTGTTGCTTCCTTATTCTGCTTATAGTTTTTAACTTTTTCTTTATTTTATTCTCACATTCTTAACTGATATTGTTCATGCCACTTATTTATATTTTAATATTTCTATTGATATTTATTATAATAAAAAAATAATTTTCATAGGCAAAAACAAAAATAATAAGCTAATTAAGCATCTACGTACTGTATTATGTTAGCACATTAATTTGATTAATTTACTTTTATGCCGTACTGAAAAAAAAAAATGAAAGAAACCTATAAATAAGATGTATGATTTTAGGAGTGTGTTTTACCAAAAGTAACCTCAATATAACTTTTGCATGCATGGAAAGCAAAAAGAATCAAGAAAATGCAAGTCATTAAGAATCCAAATCCTACTTCAGATTGCTTGAGCAAATTGACCATCATTTTGTATAAATTAATTGATAAACCATATGGCAGATAATATCTGTCCGGAATTTGACACTTGAAAATCAAATAAATCCACGTTTCAGTAACATGGAAAATCTATAGTGGGCAAATCAACAGTAATGGCTAACAGAAAGGAAGGCTACATTTTCAGTTCGTAGATTTATAAGGGTAAAAAATCTCGGAAGGAACTAAAGAAGGCAGAGCAATAAGTAAGTGTAATCTGGCCGTTGCCATTTTTGTTTAATAGAAGAATCAATCAGGCATTTCATCAAGCACATGGAGGGCATATTTCTGGTCTGACAAGTATCGATCTAAATCACAAATCAACGACAAATGTCAGATTGAAAAGATTGCAAACTGAGGCGTACTGCGATCCCGCTTGACCTAATTTAGACTATAGTTAAGGGTTAGTATTAATTTCATGTACAGATACATTCTACCTACATAATATTTATATCATTTTGATTGTAGGGATAAAAAGGACAAAAATAAAAAATACATCTCTTAAAAAAAAAACTATATTATTTATCTTATCAATACTATTCGGTTCATATAATAATAATAATATAATAAAATTTAGTTGGAAGGTGTGTTGCTTTCCTAGTTTGTGTCCAATAACAGATAAAGTTTTAAGTAAATCAAGTCAATCACATCATGGTAAACCAATTCAATTATACAATGATATATATTTAATTATTTTATTTTTATTTATTGATATAAAAATAAAATAATTAAATACATGTGTCATAACACATACCAGAGATTGTGACCAGTACTAGGTAATGAGTAGACTTAAAGCCACCAAAACCCGTAGCAAGTCTAAACATAAATATACCTCGTATCTCAATTATGTTTTAATATAATATCAACATAATATTCAATCGCATGATATAAACTCTGCTAAATGTATACTTATAATTATAACATTACTAAGAGAGAGTGTATACTCATCCGACATATTTCCATATAATATATGATCTAACATTTTATATAAGGTACTGCGGAGATCTAGAATATACAATACAATAAGAGAAATTGTTTTTAAAAGAAATTATTACATCAAGCCCTCGCAAAGTGAAGAAGATGCAGGGTAGTCCATAACAATTTGAAAATAATATCTCGTACTTGAGAAAAATAAACAAAAGAAGTCAGCCTCCACTGAGTGAATCAATATCATATAACTTTATAACACAGTTACATAATATTATACTAATACCATATATACATATAATGAATTCATGCATCATGTGAAATCAATCATCAAACAATTGGATGAATAACTCAAGCAGAACCCTAAACCTCAATTCTACTAGCCAACGACTTTCTTAATTCCAAAGGATTGGTGCTCTAAGAGCAAACTCGGCCAGGGTCTTTCTCTCCAGTCGTTCACTTATCCAAATAGTGTCGGTGCCCTGAGAGACGAACTTAACCAGAGTTATCACGCTCAGCATCCATATACATATCATATCATAATATATTTTATTTCATAAAAGAAGAACTCGATCAGGGTATATTATCAATCCATCAATAATCATAAAATCATCATCGGTGTACACACGGTACTCATGTAACCTATCTGGTGGCATGTTCTGTTATAGTTCTTATCACAACAATCACATCACTATATCACAACACAGTCTCATCCAATCACATTTCTAGCAAATCACATTCAAGCATATATTACTATATGTATATTAATAATAATCATAATAATATATTATTTAATATTAATTAGCATGCTAGATAAAATATAGGGGAGCATGTTATAATATTATATAATATTAACTTACAGATTTATAGATTTCTTAATAAGCTACCCTCAAAACTTTGGTGCAGTTGGTGGGACATCTGAAAAATCTATAAAAATATAAGAAATATCAATAAACTATCAAGAATAAATCCTAAACTTAAACTTTTCTAAGATTTCCCTATATAAATATTTATTCAAATTTTAACGTAATTTCTACCGAAAATTAGGCAGCACCTATTTTAAAAACTAGACAATCTCTCTGCTTACAGTTCATAATTCTATAAAATACATCATCATCTCAACACATTCAATTATAATCTGGATCTCCAATTTATTATATACCCAATCAACATACATAATCAATTCAATAGTCCATAATTCACTTCACTAATAACCGCATCATAATTCTATTATAATGTCTAAATATATTCTCCAATAATTCTCATCACATTAATTAAATAATATACTTAAATTTCACAAATAAATTCATATCTCACTATCTAAAAGTGGCACGAAGGTGTGGTTGATACCAGATGACTTGATTTAACTAGCCGGAGATTCTGTCCAAAAAGTCCAGTCAATGGCTGTTGAACTCTGGTAACTGAAAATTTTCTGACAGCGATGGAATGACAATCAGAGGGTACCAATAGCTCCCTTAGGATATGGGGAGTTCAAAAGTACAAGTCTTGTATCTAGAAAGTAACCGGAAACGCCTAGATCTACAAAATTTCTGGGGGCTCCGGCGAAAAAACTTGAACTCTGATCAGCCTTCAAACGTCCATTCCCATAGTTCAACCGGTGCAATTTAAGATTTTTTGACCTCCTGAATTCATTTTTGACATCCGAATCGTGAAAAGAGATCGGAAAGATGGAGAAACAGCAAGGGCAGCCCGATGCCCGAGTTTTGTGCTGCCATTTTCTGCAGTTTCTGCCTGATTTTGGAGAAACAGAGATTACCAACGTGTTGGAAAGGTAAAAAACTACTTGTAGTCCGAATTTCACGTCCATCGGAGGTCATTTGGGTGGCAATCAAAAATATAAATGGTAATAGGAGGTAGAGAGAGAAAAAAAGAGAGAGTTAACACAATATTTATAGTCGGTGATATTTCCGTAATTTTTATATTAACTTTTAGATTTTATGAAATTTTTATCCACGAGAAATAATTAAATTAAATATTATGAAAATGAAGCAATTTTGCAAACTAACAACACCAAAATGGCTGCGTACTTGGAAGAGATACACAGAAATAAAGGCGTTTTACTATTATATATACTAGTGCTTAATTACTTTAGTAGCAGACCAATCGCAAGACAAGAGCACATTTCTTTTGACCAAAGTTATAAGTCTTTTGGAGTCTAAAATTTTGACTTAATTGCTTACTATGATCGTAATTAATTAAATTAATTTTTCCTGATATTCATTCATTATTTCCTTTCATGGGGCCAAATTATTTCTTTGAAGCCATCTTCAAGAGAATGGCTCTTAAATTAATGTTGGGTTTTATTCTGATGACTTTAACCTTAAATATCATGATTGATATAGTAGTTAGGCATATTTAATTAATATTAAAAGGTTATAATATCAACCATCTAGTGGGCATTTAATTACCTGAATCTTACGTCCATAATCTAACCTTTCTTTGAATGTTTGATTTTGATAGTTAGAAGAATTTCTTCGGTTGGATTCTAAGGGATCCTGCATTCTTTAGTACCCAAAAAGAAAAAAAAAAGTTAAGCAAATAAAGTGGCTTTACAAAGTATAAGTGGTGATTTAAGAATATTAATTTAGTAACGTTAGATGTGTGCTTAATGCATATCAGGATTTTTTTTTTGTGTGAAAGTAAATGCATAAATATCTTTATAATGCATATCAAGATATATATAATTACTATGTGAAGCACAAGCCGGCCAGACCAAGCTACCAAGAACTATTTAGGCGTGTGACTAAAGTATAGCACAGTTCTTACCCAAAAAAAAAAAAAGCATGGCACAGTTAGCAGTGGAAATGATTTTTCTTTGACCAAATCTGTCTTACCTTCCGCCATAAATTATTAGTCGGAAATTGACGCATAAATCAGCCTGCCTACGAGTGAGTCTCCGGATGTGCTACTCGCATATCAATTTGATATGTTGTAAATCAAATCGAAGAAGTGAATAACTATTTTGTTTTATTTTGATGAAGTTTGAACTAAACGGCCGTTTAGATATGCTTGATCCGGCCAATTTGCTCAGTTTAATAAGAATATATGGCAATCTTGATTTTCTTTTTTACCTTTTTTTTTTTTTTTGAAAGAAAGCATGAGGGATTCGAACGCATTTAAATTTAAAATGATTAAAAAAATAATTTTTAACCCGAAATAATTAACCTAATCTAATCTTGAACCTCACCAGGAATTTACGCTGGTGAGGTTACTATATAATGCGAGCAGAGAATCAGAAGTTGCAGCTGACAGAGACAGAAAAAGAATATTTTTGACTAATAAGGAAGGGACAAAGACATTACCCCATACGCGGTGAGAGGCCAACGATCAAAGTTGCGTCTCATTAATTGGCTTAATAATATAATTCGTTAAAATGATTTTTAGAGAAGGAACAATAGCGAGAAGAGAATGTGCAGCGAGGGGCAGCAACTTTTTTGCATTTGAATTAGTTGCTGTACCCATAAAGGGAATAAGAGATGGGTAGAAAGGCTTTGAATAATTTGTGTATATAAATTTTATATTTTTCTTAGTTGGGTACCCACAATTGATGAACTAGATTTAAATCAATATGGCTATCTTTAGAATCATTTCTCTGATTATATTTTGAGGAGCAGAATATTCTTATTGTGGAGTTGGATAGATTTGATAGGTACAGATAATGAGCCATGCCCATATGGCAGGCGAATATTTCCGGGGCGGTTTGATTCTTGTTGAAAATTGCATTGCAGTTTCTACGGTTCTGATCTTAACACCTCAATTCCTTTTATTTTTATCTCTCTTTTTCTTATTCCGCTTTCACATGATAATTAATAACTTCTGCCGTTGATGTTTTTTAAGTGATCAATCTTTTTTAGTTAGGGGTTGTTATTCGAGTAATCTGAATTTATATTGAATTTTTCATGTTCGGTTAATGAGTTCCTTTTCAAATTTTAAAGGTAATTTATATTCAAAATTTAAATTTGAAATTTTTTAATTAAAAAATGGCAAGTAATTATTGTCTTTGTTTTAATAATTATGAGATGTTTCAGACACGTGTTCAACCCATATTTTTTTGGATAATATATATATTAGTAACGTATAGAGAGAGAAATTGGATCACCTCCAAAAATTTACACAGGTTTAAATTTTCTATTAAAATTTTATGTAAAACATCCACACATTATTTACAAAGCCACAGCGGTAATTAACTTGCTATGTTTTTTTTTTTTTTTTTTTTCACGAAATAAGTTTACTATCAATTAGCGAATCACTGATTATGTAAATCATGTGCGGGTAAGTCGAATGACTATTTCAGTTAGCTGGGTTTCTCTGCAAATGGCAATTTGGCCAAGCCCACACGCCTGAAGTCAAAATAGGTCTCTTGCATTTGATTTATTCCCTATTAAAATACAATAAAATAAAATGGAAGCAACAAATGAGTTGACATAGTTCTTAGGTTCAACCCTACTCTATTCACAAGGTCTAATTTTGATGATCATAGTGGGAATTGAGAAGGGTAGTGACTGAGTGGACAAGTTTATTCTTGGAATATACCACTTCCTTCAAGCTTTTCCCACTTTTTCTTATTTTACATATATATTTTTCTTGGTTATGATCATTATATTTTATTTTGGGTCTATACACATAGACTATGGTGCTCCACTGAAGTACAACTTAGGTTGATTTTTGAAATAATATAAGAAGTTATGAACACCAAATTCGTACCATTAACTTAGAAATGGGGTGAAAGCACTTAAA
>CATIWF010042550.1:0-11266 GCA_949630135.1 Balakata baccata
TCATATCATGAACTTTCATTAATCAGTTTAAGATCTATATCAATTCATATGCAAATGAATACTAATATAATGAAAGAATGCCTTTATGAATGTGTACACTAAGTGCTTAAGGCGATTGCCTTTTGGGCACATCTCTAACAATTTTTACATTACAATTCAAAAACTATCAAAACTAATATTTAAAAAATTCAGAATTTCAATTTTACTCTTAGCATATCCTTAATTATGTAATATTATTCCCTCATAATTAGAAATTTATTTAGTAAAAATTTAAATTCTTGAATTAATTGCAATATTTTCAATTAATACTAAAATTTTTGATTGCCTAAATCACTCATATATTTTAGAAATTTAAGTATACAAAAAAAGTTTGCACAAAATAGAAAAAATACCACAAGCATCAATTTTTATTTTTTTATTATATGAATTTTATATGTAACATATATATGAGAATTTTAACTTATACGACAATAATTTAAAAAGTAAAATAAAATATATATGTAAAATATATGCAACAAATATGTAGAAATGTATATATGGATTTTATATGTAACAAGTATATGAATTTTACATGTAACATTTATGTGAAAATTTTAACTTGAACTTAACAATTAGTTTAAAAAATATATAAATAAAAAAATAAAATAAATTGTATTTGTGAAATATATGCAACAAGTGTGTAGAAATGTATATGTGAATTTTATATATAATAAATATATAGATTTTATATGTAACATATATGGGAGAATCTTAACTTAAACTTAACAAAAAAATAAAAATATTAATTTAAAGTATTTTTTTAAAATTTCAATTCAATTTCCAACCCATAAAAAATGATGGTGAAAGACGATCTAATTAGATAGAAATTTAATTACAATAAAACTATCATTTAAAGTAGAAAAAATTATATAATTATTGTTTATTTTTTATGCACATTCAATAATTTGAGTAATATAAATACATAAAACACATATCAAGTGTATACTTATCATATATATTTTATATGCATTTAATAATTATGATTAATACAAATATATGTAAAATATATACCACGTATATAATTACCATAGAGCACATATTTTCAGCTTTCTCCATACTTAATTAGTGAAAAATCTAGAAAATAATTAAGAAGTTAAGATTGTGTTTCAAATGGAAAAATTTAGGAAAGATAATAGAGAGTATAATTAAACCCAAAAAAAATGCTCTAAATATAAGACGTAAAAAAGTTATTTTATATATTAAATTAGTAAAGAAGTCCAAAATAAAAATAGGGTGTAGAAAAGTCTATTTTATACTAAAAAGAGTAAGTTGTGTACTTTCCATAAAAAAAAAGAAAATTTTACAAAAATGCCAAAAAATGAGTACAAATTTGCATTTTTACCGACACTCAAAATTGTTTTCAATTTCATCAAAAACAACTTTCTAAAATTACAACAGTACGTAAATCTCAAAATCACCCCAAAATATACTCATACGGTATATTTTTGGTATACTTTCGGTATACCTTTAGGACATCTTAGTTTATTTTTCACCAAAAAAACAATAAAAAAACGATAACATGAACAACTAAATCATTAAAGAAAAAGAAGAATATAATTCAATCAAAATTTAAAACATCACAAAAATCTCAAACCAATAGTTTTAATATACCATTCGAAATATCATAGGATCCTGAGAACTCATTAGGAATATCTCAGGAATATATTGGGTTGGTATATTTTGGATATACCTTGAAAATTCTCAAGGAATTCTCCGGGAGAAATTCTCTGAAAAAATTCGGGGTATACCTTGGGGATATCTTGAGTATACCTTTGGGAATTCCATAAAAATACATTGGATATATCTTAGGGATACTTTAGGTATATCTTGAGAATTTCTTAAGAATTTCCTGGAAGGAATTCTCAGGGAATATCTTGAGGGATACTTTGGTATATATCTAGGAATTCTATGAAAATACATCGGGTATACATTGAGAATTACTTGGTGATTTAAAAAAAAGGACAAAGAAGAACATGCTAAATTATTAAAAATTGCAAGCAGAAAAACTATTCATAGTGATATTGCAATTCAAGGTATAGTCATAACAGTTAAAGATCAAAACTCTACTGCATAACTAAAGGTTCATCGATATTTTTCGATTACTGTAATCAAAAGCTTCCCTAAGCTAACACTAAACTTTTATTGGGAATAGGTCCATGGCTACTCCAAATTCAAGCTAGTGGTGGCAGGTTTGCACTCCAATTGCTAACTTATACAATTTTTCTGGAAATTGATTTTCTACATTTAGGTATAGGAATGGAAAATGACGATGACAATGAAGATCAGAGCCACTAATCTAATTTCTTAAGCTAGCTAAGTGTGGACGATACTCATGTTGCCAATGATGAGGACACCAAAGGTCAAGTTGCTCCGATCTTCAAACTCGAGGAAGTTGCCATCTCCGCTGATGAGAACAAGAGAAAGGAGAATTTGATGCCAACCTAAAAAAAATCGGTATAAATGAAATAAATTTTAGTACTGATTAAAATATAAAAAAGTGGGGTTAAATATGAAAAAAATAAATAAATTTCAGAAAACCGTGAAATTTCCTTTAAAAAAAATTGATGAATTTTTGCTGGTTACTGATTTTTTTTTTTTTTCAAAAATATCAACATTTTTTTTTTCATTTTTAGTAAAATTAATTTTTTGTGCTTATTTTTTTCTTCGATTGTTGTTCGCGCTTTGTCTTTCTTTTTCTCTCTCTTGTCCTATATGAGATATGGTGACAGCAACGGAGTTTATAATATATGTTGATGTGGAAGAAATTGATGCAACTGCAATAACAGCAGTGTTTGACTGCTGGAACAATGTCTGATGGCAACAACATCGGTGTTCGTAGTGGTTAGGTTAGAGAATATATTAGATTTGATGAATTTATGATAATGTTATTGTAATTATATTTTTTTTGTTGAATTTAATATGATTATCAATATGAATATAAATTGATTGTGTTAGTTTGATAATTTTTTTAATGGTTTTGAATTCTGAATTGGATTCTATTCCTTTTCTCTTCTTCTTTGTTCTTTTTTTTTTTAAAAAAAATCACTAAGATGTTTCCAATGCATATCTAATATATTCTGGTGGACTTCTCAAATGTATACTAAAGGTAAAAAAATTTCTTCCAAGAAATTCTTAAGGAATTACCAAAATATACTCAAGGTATACCCAAAATATTCACAAGGATTTTTCAAGGAAGACTGAATGTATTCATGAGGTATATTGAAGGTATACCCTAAAGCTATACAATGAACTATATGAATCTTGTTTAATGGTCCATAATGAATAACACAAGGCAAACAAACAATTTAAATGATTTATTAATTATTTATTTATTGTTCTTCTTCTCTCTGTTTCTGTGTTTGGTTAAAAATGAATCAAGATATTTTCAATGTATACTCAAGATATTCCTAAGGTATACCCAAAGAATTCCTAAGATATTCTCATGGTATATCCAATATATTCCGAAAGATAAACTCAATGCTCAAAAATGAATTGAATATTTTTTTTTTAAATTTGTGATGTTTTTGAATTTGGATTCAATTATATTCTTCTTCTTCTTTCTTTAATGACTGAATTCTTCTTATTTTTTTGTGTTTTATTGGTGAAAATTGAACCAAGGTATACTAAAAGTATTCTACAAATATACCATTTGTGCAATAAATCAATATTCAACAATGAATTGAATGTTGTTAGTTTGAGAATTGGTGTTGGTTTTGAATTTAAATTCAATTATATTCTTTTTACTCTTCTTCTTTAATTATTGAAATCTTATTCTTTTTTTTAAAAAAAATTGAACCAATATACGCCCAATGTATACTGAAAAAATTTCATTACTATTTATAGATAATAAAAAAGAGATCTAAATTCAAAATTTCCTCCAATTTTCTCATATATTAAATTCACCTTGAATAATCCAATTTAAACTAGAGGATTTTAGATGAATTACATACTTTTAACTTTTTTTTTTCCAAAATAACTACCACTTTTTTTTTAATCTTTACCAAACTTCTTTTCATCATCACTTTCTTTTTCAATTTCACCTTTTTTTTTCTCTCCCATCTCTAAGAACAATATTGATGAAGGTAGTATTGAATCAGCCAGTATCAATGGCCATTGATTTTGCTGATAATGCGTTTCCTAGCAGTCAAATCGAGCATATAAGCAAAATTTGATTCGAAACAGTGTCCATCTGACGATGATATCTAGATCTCTAATATTTTGCTGGAGATGGATGCGAATATTGTTGTAGATGTAAATCATCAGAGCGATGGGGCTGAGTTGCCTAAGTTTGGGATTTAATCCTCGATTGCAAACATATGTTACAAGGATGTGATAACTTTATGATTTTCTTTGTTAATCGTCAATCAAACGGGGTTGTTTATGTGTTTAGGAATTCCATTAATTTTATTAATCCTTTTAGTTGGCACGAGATTCTACATTTCTTGAGGACTTTTACTTCTTTAAAAAAAACGCTAAAAATTTTATTGGGATAAACATTTAAAATTGGATCGACTATCTACTAGACATTTTCATTTTTGTCCATGTTAGAATTTATTTTTACTGGTGTATTTTTGTTATCTTTTAATTTTATTGGGCGTATTTTTCTAAGGCTATTTATTCTTTTTCTTCTTCTTTTTTGGTAAAAATTTGAGCAATTCAATCAAGAAATTCTTAAGATATATCCAAGGTATTCCGAAAGAATTTTCAAAGTATATCTAAGGTATTTCAAAGTATTCTCAAGGTATATCTAAGGCATTTCCAATGAATTCCAAGGAATTCGCAAAGTATGCCCAAAATATTCATAAGGTTATCGAAATAAGGCACACTCAAGGTATTCCTAAGCATATGATATACCTAAGGTATATTGAAAATATATTGAAGTGCACTTTTTGGCATACCTTGGAATATTTTTTGAATTTTCGTATTTTTGTAATATTTTTTAAATGCGCTCAGTAATTTTGGAAAAGAATTTAAGTGGAAATAATATTTTAGGAGCTTATTGAAAATTTTGAAAAGGGAATTTTACAAAAATACCAAAAATCGGATATTTTTTTATATTTTTATCTACGCTCAAAGTCTTTTTCAATTTTACCAAAAACAACTTTCTAAAATTATAACAGTATCTAAATTTCAAAATCACCCCAAAATATGCACCAATGGTATATCTTTAGGATACATTTGGTATACCTTGGACATATCTTGATTCAATTTTTATCAATAAAGAACAAAAAAACCAGAACAAGAAGAATTAATTATTAAAAAATAAGAAGAAGAATAGAATTCAATCAAAATTCAAAAAGTTACAAATTATCAAACAAACAATTTGGTATACATTTCGGAATACATTGGATATATCTTGAGAATTCTATAGGAATACTTCAGGAATACCTTGAAAATAATTTGGGTATACTTTGGAAATTCCTTGAGAATTCCCTATGAATACTTCAGGTATACCTTGAGGATACTTAGGTATACCTTTTGAAATTTCACACTTAGGTATACCTTAGAGATAATTTGGGTATACCTTGAGAATTACTTATGAATACTTTGGGTATACCTTTTAGAATTTCATAGGAATATTTCGGGTATACATTAGAAATTCTTAATGATACCTTGGAGATATTTTGGTATACCTTTGGAAATTCTATAGGAATACCTTTAGAAATTATATGGGAATACCTTAGGTATACATTGGAAATTTCATAGAAATACATTGGGATAAGAACTTAAATCATAATATTTTTCATACAGCAAATTGAATTTAGTATTTAGAACTCAAATAATAGTACCAATATTATTTGAAACAAAAGAGGAAGAAGAGAGAGGCGAGAACATAACAATAAAGGCGAAATAAATTAACAAAATCCAAAGTCAGTCAATTTTTATTTGTTTAAATTATGTTATTCTTCATTTTTCCAGTAATTGTTCACATTCCAGAGCCTCTATTTTTTTATACTAACCTTCCTATAACAACTGAGGCAGAATTAGCAAGACATTGCAAGCAGGAGGCCAATCTAATAGTCTTTTGAAGGTTAGGTTGGATCAGTAGCTATGTTGGGTTGTTTCTCGAAATAGCTCTTTGGTGGCTATGATTGATATTTCCTTTTTGTAGTCTCATACTATTGGTTGCAAGAAAATTGGTATTTGAATTAGCCAAAAAGATGAAGCAAACAAGACTGCCGACATAAAATGGAAGCACAAAAAGGAAAAAGTCGATTCCCCAACCACCACCACTGCCACCACTTCTAAGATTCTGATTCAGAAGACTCAGTAGTGAGAGCGTGACAATCCAAGAGATTGTCATTTTCACTTATTATTGCCATTTTTGCTCTCCATCGTATCTTTATAGCTAATAGAATGAACATGTTTTGAAATTTGGTAAAAGTAAAAAAGATTTCAGTAGAAATGAAACGAAAAAAAAGCCACAGAAATTTTGTAAATAAAACTTAAAAATTGGTGCTAAGCAAAATTTCCTGTTTGAAAAGTAGAAATTTTTCATAAATACCACAAAAAAAGGAGAACTAATTACAACTTACCTTCTATTAATTACAACAGTATCTAAATCTCAAAATCACCCTAAAATATGTTCAGATAGTATATTTTTGGCATACCTTTGGTATATTTTGGGATATTTTAGTTCGATTTTCTCCAAAAATCAATAAAAGAACAAGAACAATTAAATCATTAAAGAAAAGAAGACGAAAAAAAAAATTCAATCAAAATTCAAAATACTGCAAAATCTCAAATAAACAATTTGGTATCCTTTTCGGAATACTTTGAGTCTATCTTTGGGATATATTGAGTATACCTCGTGAATTTTGGGTATACCTTGAGAATACTTTGGATATACCTTAAGAATTTTCAAGAAATTCTCTTGGAATACCTTGAGTATACCTTGGAGATACTTTAACATGCCTTTGGAAATTTCATGAGAATACATCAGGTATACCTTAGAGATATTTTGGATATATCTTGAAAATTTTTTGAGAATTCTCAAGAAGGAATTTTATGGGAATATCTTGGTTATATCTTGGAGATACTTTGATATACATTTGAGAATTATATGATAATATCTCCAATATACATTGGGGATACTTTGGATACAGTTTGAGGATATCTTAGTGATTTTTATAAAAAAAAAAAAAAGAAAAAAAATCAACAAAATAGATAAATGACAATTGAATGAGCAAATCACTCAGCAACTAATGACTAATCAATAAAAACTCAACTAAACAAAAATAGAAATCTATTTCAACAAAAAAAGAAGAAGGAAAAAAAAATAAAAAAAAAAGGTCATGGAAGTTGAAGCATTTTGCATCAATGGCAACTATTACACTATGATTGATTGCAGAATCAGTGACGATCTTGAATGGAGTCAAAACTAGAAAATCAACTGAAGAAAGGAGAGAAAAAGTTTTCGGTAGAGTTAAAAAGGTTTTCAATAAAAATAAAAAAAGAAAAATTTGTTTTCATTTAAAAAAAAATGGTTGAATGGTGGAATTTTCTCTTGAAAATTTGAGGATTTTACATAAATTGCCGATTTTTTTTTTCAAGATTACAGACGCTTTTCGTTCTTTTCATTTTTATCAAACCTATTTTTCACTTGTACCAATTTTTTTCAATTTTACCTTTTTGTCCTCTTCTTCTTTCTCTTTTGCACTTTTCACCAATATTTTTAGACACAGGCAGCAATCTCACATGGATGAATTTGCAATTACCACTGCAAAGAAGAACCCATACTGGAGAGGGTGGAATCTAGAAGAGAGATTTGAGGGCAAAAATTTATGCGAAACTGATTAAGGAGAACTCATTAGATCGAGCAAATTTGGACACATCAAGGCCAGATGTCTGGTGGGTCTCTAAGCTGGTAAAATGAAGTAGCTTGATTTATGCTATCAATTGCAATTTATTTTGTTGTTTCTTTCAAGGGAAATTACTTTGGCTGGCTTATGATTCATCGATCTAATATTATGAATATGAATGTCAAATTTGGAATTTGGTTAATTAATTTTGCTCTTTTGTAAATAGTAGAAGGGAAGAGATACTTCAGGCACCTCTATTTTGTGGCTATGGTGAAAAGAAAAGGAAACCTTTGAAAAACAAATTCGTAACTTTTGTGTACAGAGGATAATAAGTTTTGTTTTATGTTTATTCAATGTAATTATCTTAATTTTATATTTTTTTTAGAGGTTGTACTATTAGTTTAATCATGATACTTTTCTTCAATGGCCATCTATTCTTTTTTTTTTCTTTTTTCTTTTTTTTAAATTCAAGTAAAATATTTTCAAAATATATTTAAGATATTTTCAATAAATTTTTAAGAAATTTTTAAGATATATTCAAGATATATCGAACCAATATATATCCAAAATATTTTTAAAGATATTGAATCAAGGTATACACAAAATATACTGAATATATACTAAATATATATTTTTTTTAATATATTTTAAAACAACCTTTTAAATTTGGATAGTATTATAATATTTTTTAGATATTTTGGTATGTTTAAAAAAAAAACTTAAATGAAAGTAATTGTATAATATTTTAGGAGTTTTTTAATATTTTTGAAAAAATTTTAGACTTGAAAAGCAAGCCCAAAGATTAGAAATTAAAGCCCAATTATTTGTAGACCGGGGTTTCCTCCACCGCGGTCATTAAACCCTCAGGTTTCTCACCTTCTACGCTCTCCTCCTTCATCAATCCGCGAAGCATCAAAAGCTAGATAGGACTCGAATCGTCTTGAACAAGTGGTCAAAACTAATGGTGGAGCAACCTATCCAACTACAAACGAGCACCGACAGTGTCGATGCCTTGCTTGAAGTACTTTGATTGGTTTCTTCTCTTCTTACCTTTCCTCTCTATGTTTATGGCCTGATGTGTTTCATGGTAATTGCCAATTTTCGTTTTAACAGGCTGCTAGATATGATGATATTGATGATATTAGAAGCTTAGCGTCTACTGGGGTTTCACTTGATTCTAAAGACTCAATGGGCAGAACGGGTAATTATCAATAGTGTTTTTCTCATGTTGATTTCTGCTTCTATTCTTTGAGTTCCTATTTACTTTCATCCTTAATTAGAATTTAGCGTGTAGCAAAGGATAGTGTGTATTAAAGGTGTAATTTAAGCAAGAGTAAATTTAGAATTGATCTGTTAGAACTAGTGTTCTTTCTGATGCATAATTGAGCATCTTTGGCAGGATATACTGTTTACGCTTTCAGCATTTTGGTTCTTTGCTGTGTAAAGTGATTCTACCTGTTTTATTGCTTTCTAGGCTGACAAACCAAAGAGAGATATAGGTTTGAATGGGAAATTGCAATGCTGTTATAGTTAATGAGTATAATGGCCATTTCACGGAACAGATATTTTCATACCTGTTATGATTGAGGGAGGCTCAAAAAAAAAAACATTACATATGCTAGTGGTAGTCATCTAATGTCATGCTTAGAGTTCCTGTTTTCCAGTTGCCATTGGGATTTTTTTTTTTTTTAAGAAAAAAAAGAATTATAATTGTCTAGAGTGAGGTTATGTTAAAACATGATTTTGCCGTTGTCTTGAACTTTGAATTAGTAAATATTTTGACTTTGTTCTTCTGATGAAATTGCAGCACTTCATATGGCTGCAGCTAATGGGCATCTTGACATTGTGGAGTATCTTATCAGCCGAGGAGTGGTAAGGCATCCACCACAACCTTTTTTATATGCTATCATTTTCAGACTATGACTTAGCTGTTTGTTAATTTATTGTCATTATACTGAAAGCTTTAAATTTTGGTGCGGGAATCAGTTAGTTTGTTGCATATCATTAATTTAACAACTCCACTGTCAAGTAGATCTTTTACCATAATGAATAAAGTATCTTGTTGTTATGTGTTGTTCATAACTATGGATCTAATTTCGCTAACTTGCTAGGGCTGGACCTAGTTAACAAAGCTCAATGTACAGGTTGGACGCATCAATAGCCCTTCGAGTTCTTACTTCTTAGAAATAGGAGTTAACATTTGGTAATAGAATTGAATCAAAATTTCGACTAACCAAAATTATTTGAAAATCAAATGATAATGTAATGTTTTCCCATGTCAGAGTGAGGTGGACACATGATTAACGACCTACTTATGTTTTCTTTCTGAGCATGTTTAATGAAATAGATTTCATATAATTAGTTTTAATAAAAAAAAATGTGTCTCCATATGTGTGCTTTAAGCATTATTGCATCCTTAAAAATCAACAGTAGATATTTAAACAAGGTTGCACTAATGCATCTAATGGAAAGTAACCACCTTAAGTGCATATTGAATTCTTGAATTGTTAATTGCTTGGGTGTGATTTTCCAAATTCAAGGAATTATTCAATGTTGAAAACATATATTCATCCAAAATCTATACCTAAGTCCAAGTCAGCATCGGTTATGGAAAATAATGATTATGCATGCTCTTTCTTGATTACACAAGTGCATTGCGCTGACATGATTACACATGGTCTTTCTTGTCTTTTTTTCTTGTTTAAGTTCTGTATTTCTAGTTCCATCTTTGTTTTGTATCATCCCTTTTGGCACCACAGTGAATCCTCCTTGAAAATGCTTTGTGAAAATTATTTATTTATTTTTTTTGAAATTTTGTTCTGCAGGATCTCAATGCTTCTAATGATGAGAAGAATACACCTCTTCACTGGGCTTGCCTTAATGGTCGTATTGAGGTGATTTTTATGTTCCCTTCACACTATTTGATTTTTTGTTTTCTTAGATTCCTTACTTAAAAGCTGATTTTATAGGTAGTCAAGAAACTAATTCTTGCTGGAGCAAGTTTAAGTATTCTAAACTGGTATTCTTTCTCTCTCTCTCTCTCTCTCTCAACACACACACACACACCCTGCAGAGCACACCCACGCTTTACAAAAGAAAGTAAAAGGATCTTCCTTGCTCTCAAGTAGTACAAACTAAATGTTTTTCAGCCATGAGCGAACTCCAGTAGATGAGGCAGTTAATCAAGGAAAAATGGATGTTATTGATGCCATAAATGCAGCTGTCGCGCAGCTAGAACTTGCTGGTGTTCAGGTTTCCTAATTCAGAAATTTGTAATACAAAAGGGCATAGCTTCATATTTTGATAGGCAACTGTTGCTTGTAATTGATTATTTTGGTTTATTACTGTGACAGATGTCTTTGATGCTCAAATTTAAGTCGTGGTTCTTAAATTATTGGTATTTTGTTTTGTTCCATTGAATGGTG
>CATIWF010042556.1:0-10544 GCA_949630135.1 Balakata baccata
GAGCCTCACCAATCTCTCTCATTGCATTGCACATATGTATAGGAACATGACATTTGTATTTTGGGTTGTCTATCCGCATATGTATAAATTAGTAAATATGTAATAGTGTGTAAATGTGTATTTTGCTTCAACCTGTGTGACTGAAATAATTGAACATAATGTCTAAATTGTTAACATATGTGATATATTAGGTTTATAATCAGGATGTGATGCTTAGTTGAGCTGTCAAATGTTGCAAAGTGATAATGTTATATGATTCAAAAAAAAAAATTTATCCCTCATTATAAACAGGACTATGTCCTATTCTATGCTATATACGACAACATGATATAAGTATAAGTGATATCCATAGGTATAAGGTGTTACATAATTTAGATACTAACATAATTAAACGTGATAGAAATCTCATTATCATGATCCCATCATGATTTCCTTTATGCTATGTTTCATATCATGGACTTTCATTAATCTGTTTAAGATCTATATCAATCCATATGCAAATGAATACTAATATAATGAAAGAATGCCTTTATGAATTTGTACACTAAGTGCTTAAGGCGATTGCCTTTTTGGGCACATCTCTAACATAGTAGACATTCATGACTATGAAGGTTTTTGTTCATGGTCGTGAAGGTCTGATATATAAATTTTTTGCACGATCTTATCTTCATTTTTCACCATATTTTCAACTCTCAACCCAAGCACCATTCATACACACCTAATAACCATATATGAGTGTTTCTTCATGGATTTTTGAGTGATCAAACACCAAAACCAAGAGAGAAACTAAGATTAAAGTTAGATTTGAGAGATTTGCCAGGGAAGAAGATGAAGTTGAAGAGAGAAAGTATGGAGGTTGAGAGAACTTGAGTATTCCACCAAATCAACCCTATTGTCTCCTTTCTTTGGGTAAGATTTTATATTTCCCCTCCTATTTTAACAAGTTTGTAGTTGATTGATATGATTTACCTGAATTGGGTAGAAACTCATTTGTAAATGGGTAAGTTTGATATGAAACCTTGAATATTATTTAGGGAAACTCTCCTTAAGGTAAGATTGAGTTTATTTACATGTTTTTAGATGGATTTAAGTAAGAAAGAACATAGTTCAATGGTTTTTGAGTTAGGGATTAGAGTATATGACTATATGTAGCTATAGATGTTCATATATAGCTTGAGTTAATGGAAAATTATTGTGATTATGTATATGAGATGCCTTTGGAAGGTGAAATCACCCACCAAGGAGGCTAGGCAAGCTTAAAGCATGGACTTTGAGTTGGCTCCATCGGAGGTAAGTACACATATGCATTTTAATTTGCATAAATGAAATGATATGATATTAAAATATTGGGATATATGGCATGCTAATGGGAATAATTGATAACTAAGAGAAAAATGGAAATATGTAATAGACTAATTAAATTAAAGAGCTATATATATATATACACATATGCATTTTAATTTGCATAAATGAAATGATATGATATTAAACTATAGGGATATATGGCATGCTAATAGGAATAATTGATAACTAAGAGAAAAATGGAAATATGTAATAGACTAATTAAATTAAAGAGCTATATATATATATATATATATATATATAGAATTAGTTAAGCATGAATAATGTGAATATGTTTATATAGGAATTTCAGTAAGTAGTAGGTTATTGAACTTGAATAATACGAATATGTCAAATGAATGATAAGATATGACTTAGCATTCTAGCTATAAAAGTTACTAATAGTAAGATATGTAGAATTAAATAAAGGATATATGGAACTTGAGTACACATAGATGACAATTAGAGGTTAGCAATGATAGTTATGTATATTTATTATGGGGTTACCACCCAATTGATTGCAAGCTAGGCTTAAATGTTTATATTAAGAATTGACAAATGGTAGATGCACAAGCTCTATGAAGCCACTTAAGGTGCTTGAAAGGAAATGGTCTAATAGAGGTAAGTCTCTTACTTGAGAACATGATGAAATGCATATAAATGATTAGTTGTGTACATAAAAGGTGGTGAACATGCTTGATAATAAGTAATGTAAATGATGAGTTGTAAAAGCATGAAATGACATGTTTAAATGTTAGAGAATTTAATTTGGGTAAATGAATATGAATAAAATGATAAATGAGCATGAAAATGGCATATGTGCTTAAAATGTGAATTGTATGCAAAGCTTGAGTTGTTAAGCTTGGCTGTGAACCTAATATGCAATGATTTGAGTTGTGTAAACTTGAGTGTGATTGAGTTATATGCTTATGAATGATTGTTATATAATGCCTAGGAAGTGGAAATTTGGCAAAATTTGATCAAATGAACAAGTATGTCCTTTCACAACCAGCGTCACAACTAAGTTGAAAAATATCATGACCATGAATATGGGTAGAGAGCCTTTCATGACCAGGCTTCACAACTAGCCAAAATTTTAATGGCTGTGAAGGCACTACTCACAATAAAAAAAATTTTGATTAAATGATGTTTAAATGGGTTCAAGACATGTCAAACATACCTAAATGATAGAGTATGATGTTAAATCATATCAAAACATGTTTATGAACCTAATTATGATATGTGAACATGTATATGTTATATGTAACATAATGAAAACATAAAAGAATGGGATTAAAATGAGAAAATGCAATGATATAAATGTCCATTTCTCTATCTGAGGACTACTTTATGGTAGATGGTGCACCATTAAGAGGATAAGTGATACATATTGACGAGCCTATGAGTGAGGATAGGGAGATTGGAGCTTGGCAAGCATCTTTGTTCCTGGTACTCATAGATTTTTATTCAGTTAAGATATTTCGTGTAATGTCTAGAATTTAGGCCCCAATCGAGCGTGGCTATAAGTGGACACGCCAGTCTGGTCAGAGTATAAATTTGGACCCATGGAAAAATGACATATTATAAGGGAAAATAAGTAGGGATATTATTATTTAGAAATTAAAAAGATTGGTGTAAGAATTGGAAAAAATAAATAAAATTTACCTTATAGATAAAATTGGTATTATTGAATTTATTGGGAAAAATTTTGTAAGAATTAGAGAATTATGTGGTGGAAGTGGAATTTCTCATAATTAAAAATAATTAATCAAGATTAATTAATTAATTAAATGGACTAACAACAAAAGAGATTAAACTAATTAGTGGGGCTTACCAACTCCAACCTTAGTATAAAAGTCAAAATTGGATGGCATTCTTTACTTATTACCAAAAGTCTTCATCTTTATCATCTTATTTTCCCTTTGGCCAACCACTCCCCCTCCCTAAAGCCTCCATTTTTTTATTCAAGTGAGCTTCTTAAAGAGTGGAAAAAAAGAGTTTAGAAAGAGACAAACCAAGTAATCAAAGATATTTCACCATAAGAGAACAAGAGAGAAGGAAAGAAGAGAAAAAGGAAGAGAAGAGTGGGGGAATTTGGCCACCATTTCAAATCATTAAGATGAGTTTCTTCTTCTCAAATCCAACCTTTTCCCTATTATTTAGGGCCCTTTGAATATTGTTGTGTTTGAAATTGGTAAATTACGGTTATATGGAGATTACGTGAACTTGTATGGTGATGTGTTAGATTGTTGGGGAATGATGGAATTAAGCTATAGGTGATTGTGAATGATGGTTTTTTGGCTTGAAAACTAAAGAAATAAGACTTATGAATATGTGTTTGGGGTTGCCTAATGAAGGGGAATTAGAGGGGAGGATATGTAGAAGAGATTAATGGTGATTATGTAGCTTGAAGGTGATGAATGTTTAGGAAAAGAACATGAAATGGTGGGGCTGATTTGTTTGTGATGAATGGAGTGAATGGCTATTGATTATTATGAACATAAATAAGGTAAATAAAGGAAGAAATAAAGATATAGAAAGAGGTAGAAAAGTATTAAGAACACTATACATAATTCATGCATAAGCATTGTTTGTATGTGATAATATTGAGTGAAATGTTGTTTATTATGTTAAGGCCAAATAAGTGGGTAAAGGGAAGGAAAAGGCCACCTAACAAGTGAGGAAAAGAAAGGAAAAAGAGGAGGATTGAGGCTGATTAGGTATATCCTTCTTTGATAAAAATCTTGCATGCCATAATGACTATGAAATTGTGTGGAATGTTTGTTAATGCATGTGATTTGCAACGTTGCATGTTAAATTGTTGCCTTTAAAATTTTGTGATAGAATGGTGTGAAATGTTAAGGTTTATGAATGTGTTTATGATCTGGAAATTGTTGGCATAAGCATGATTACATAGGGTTAAGGAATTAATTAATTTGTAATGAGTCCAATAGATGCCCTGTTACATATACACTGGAATAGCCTTAAAGAATTCAATCATAACTTATGTTGTAGTAATTTGATTAGTATGAAACCAATGAAAATGAAATTAATACATATTATTAAAAATGTTATGAAGAACATAAGTTGTAATTTGGATTGGAATTAGGTCAAATATTAAATATAAAATCGTAGATCTGGGAGTACCAATTAAAATACCGGGCAAATTTTGAATGAACATCACTCGATAATTTGGCTATAACTTTTGGTAAAAAATTCGGATTCCAATAATTCTTTTTCCAAATTCAATCTAAGTGAATAATCAAAAATTCATAGAAGACCATAAGTCTAAATCAAACTAGAAATGGGCCGAAATTGAAGCTTAAATCCAGGGCTGGATCTGCCATAAATATGAAATTTGCATTTTAGTCTTTTTCATGTCGCATAAAGTGTATGTGAGATAATTGTTAGAAATTTAAATATTATTTTTATATAAGGATATATTATACATATATTAATATGTGATATTGATGATGTTAAAAATAATAACAAAGCCCTAGTGCGTCTAGCCTAGTACTAGAATAATGAATAGTTTGGCATGTCAATCAAGGAAAAAAATAAAATACGCATGACAAAATGTTGTAAAAGCCAGTAATGGTACTATTAGAAAGAAAGCTGGTAACAATATTGTATAAAAAGTTGAAAATGACATTATTTAAAAAGCCAGTAATGGCATTATTTAACAAAGTTAGAAATGGCACTATTAAGAAGTCGGAAATGGCAACCCATATTCTTTTTAATGAGTTCAGATACAAGTGTCAAGAGCTTGAGTAAAATAAATAAGGAAAAAGAAAAATAATACGAATAAATTTAATTATAGTAAGATTTTTGCATTCATATCAAGTATGAAATAATTATGTACACATTGCATAAAAGTTATGATTAAATACAAAATTTTATTTGTGTTGTATACAAAATAGAAATGTGGCATGTATATATATTTATATGTACGTAAGATTTTTATCCTATGAAGCACCACTATATATATTTATATGTACGTAAAATTTTTATCCTATGAAGCACCACTAAACTAGTAGCTTAGCGCGAATGAATTCCTCGTGCAGGTCAAAAAGATTTGAAAATCTAAAGTAATTGTCAGAAGAAGGAGGGAATCTAGTCAATAGCAGCTTAAAGCCTCAAATCATTTTTGGTATATTTTGTCAAAGTATTGAAATATTTTATCAAAGACTTATATCATGTACTGTATATATTGGGGTAGGTAAAGCCAATTTAACGAAAACTATTTTGCTATAATTAAATATCTAATTACAAGATACAAGTATGGATTTTGGAGTGTACAAAGTTTTTTTAAAAAAATTTGGATGCATAATATTTATTTAAAAAAAGATATATAAGTATTTTAACATGATGGAAAAAAAATTTCAAAACAACTAAGCAGGTAATACTCGTTTACCTTACTATTCTTGAGTGGGATAAAGGGTCATCACAATTTTGAGCTCAGTAAGCCTTCTTGAGTTGAGATTCTAGTGAGTAGGATAACTAGCTCAGATGAGTGCGCCTACTTCACACCCCGTATCCGACCAGTTCGGGAATAAGGTTTTAGCTATTTATCTGAATAAGAAAATAGAACATAGTATACACTAAATAACAGTTTATGAATAAGATATGTGAATAATTGATGAGAACAACCGGTATATGCTTGAGCCTCCGAGAGCTCAACGCATGGACTGATAATTGAGATATAATAGAATCGTTGAGCGGTCTAAATATAAAATATCTATACTAGAATCCAGATATATAAGATTATGAGATATTCAAACAATTGAAGAAAGAAAAGATATGTATTTTATGAATCAGATTTATATGTATGAAAGAGGCATTGAATGAATATGTGACTATGCATGAGTATTGAACTAATGCTTTGACATTGTCATGATTACATGCCATGGATTATATGTAATATGTATATTTGATATGCATATGTGTATTATTAAGTCATGAGTAGCTTAGCATGCTTTTATGTACACATAGGTTATGGAGCCAATATATAGTTGTAACAGTAGTTGACAAAAAAGAAGTCAAAGCCCATGCTAAGAGAAAACTATGTATACCCCGGATTATGGACTGGACATTTTCATAGCATGCATTTATTTATTTGTTGCATTTATTTATGGGGATGTAATTAATTACGCTTATTATCCTGTAATCATGAAATATGATGCAAGCTCTAAGCTCTCTTACTAACTCCTTCTTCCTTGGTAAATCTCTCAAATCCATGTTCAAATCTTGATCTTGAGTGGTAGATCTTGTGTTTAGATGCTTAAAAACCTTGAATCATCATATGGGAGATGAAATTTCAAGGGATTGGGGTGTGTTTTGGGTTTTGGAGCATTGAAAGCTTGGTTAAAATGAAGAAGACTAGGTTAAAACCCATTTATACTAGACCTTTCACGGATTGGTTCACAGTCGTAACACTTTTTGTGCCTTGGCTGTGACACAACCTGCCTAAAAAACCATAAATGTGATGGTCATGTTTGGTTTTAAAAATGTATCACATACAAAAAATGTAGCGCAAAATAAATTTTTTTCACAATTCGAATCAAATGATACTACTTATGCCATCACAACTAATTAACTAAACATAGGTTGAAGATGATTACCTTTAATTTCCATGATTTGTTCCTTCTTTTTTCCTTGTTGCCTTGTTGCAAACCATAATAATCCAAGGGTAGGATTGCTTCTAATGCTGATCCACGTGAAGAAATGAAGATGGAAATCTCAAAGGCAATGGCTAGAACAACCTATTTATGCTAACAAGGTCATATGTTCTTAAGAGAGTGTGTATGGAGAATTAACTTTTAATTCTATGGAAGCTAATTAATTTTCTGATGTAAAATAGTTTATATATGTGTTTCCAAAACACCCTAGGGTTTAAAGTCTAACTCATACCCAAAAACCATACAAAAATTAAAAAAAAAACCATAAAATTAGGGATTTTGGGGCTGCATGAGGGGGAATGGGCAAGCTGCTGCCTGCAACCTGTATGCTGATGCACCCGTAGCCCTTACTATGCCTACATGTTGGCCTACTGACCCCTGTGCTAATGGTGATGCAGAACCCCAAGAACATCCCTTGAAACCCCTCAACAAAGTTATGGCAACAAAACTTTGAGTTATGGTGACCAAATGTTGCAAATCTAACCCAAGCTAAACAAGTAGTAGGAACCAAGATTATGCGTAATGAATATGACTCAAGCTAAACAAAGTAGTAAGAACCAAGATTACGAAGCAAAAGAATAGTAAATGCCACAAGCATTAATACTTAATAAGTTTAACAATTCTTCAAAATAATTAAAAGAGCAATCTGCACTCTCAATTATGAAGAAAACACTTAAAGTTTATTAATTGTCAAAAGAATAAGTACATGCCAAAGGCTTATTTATAGGCCATAAATGGTAGTTTCCCACTTGGAAAAGGAAAACTTAAATCCTATCCCAATCCAATAGCCCAAAGTTTAACCTAATCATAATCCTTACATGATAAGAAAAACTAAAAGATAAAGATAAATTAAATCCCTTAAATGTAGGAATAATCCTAATCTAATCCAAATCCTAATTGACCGAAGAAAACCTAATAGAATCCTACTAGAATAATGAAAATTAAGCAAATTTGATTACATAACTCATGCCACACGAATTGGGCTTAAAAATAACATATTGAAGCCTAAATATTAAGCTTTACATGTCCCCAAGGTTGCCCATAAGTTGTGCACATGCCATGCATATGATTTCTTAAGTTGCACATGTATTGCATATGATTCATTAAATTTGTCCACTTTTTTTTATGGACTCGGACATTTTGCAATTAAGTACAATTGACTTGAATCTTCATGAAATACTCCTTTGATCTTCACTTTAGGCTTCTCTTTATGTATTATTGGCCCATAACCTTGAATGTGGACTTTAAGCTCAATGTAGCTTTTAAAGCTCCAAATCTGCCTCCTTTGGTTTGGAACACATCCATTTGAACTTTGGATCACCTCAAAGGGCTTTTAAACTTCCTTTGAGCCTATTTTAATCATGTAAGTATCCTCCAATTCATTGATACAAAATAGCTCTTCATGCTTGTTATCCATGCATGCATCAGATGGGCCTGCACAGGCCTACGGTCCTCCAACAACTTCATACTTGCGAAACTTCTCCACGATCGCAACACCGTCCAGCCCTAAATCTCTCTCTCATATTTTGGATCCTATCTAAAACCATTTTGGTCCTTTTTCATACCTTTAAAATGTGTGACCCATTAGGTTTTTGGTTATATTGACCACCCGGATCAACACTTGAGCTCGAGCAAGTCATGAGTGGTATCTAGTAACCCCAATTGATTGGAAAGTCAGTATTTTGACTACAAACTTTTCCATAAACAATAATCCGCACAATCCTTTCACCATTCTATACCCCACTTAGTTTAGAGCAATGGACTTTGTGTCAGCTCCCGCTAGACTACTACGTCACATCTAGCCCAAGTGGTATTAGATCTTATCACTGAGACTCATTACTCTATTAGACATGTCATTGAAGACCATTTTCATGACATTTCCACTCTGGGCAAAGATTTTAGGGTAATGATTCCAACAAGAGGCCATGGGTATACACTCCCTCTATTATGAGTGGTGACTCATTTGTTGGCTACCTAATTACCTTCAAATACCTTAAGTTGTACTCAATTACCACCCTATAAGTGACCTTTGTGAAGCAACAAGGAATGGAGTCAAAGCATAGAATCAGTATCAAGTGTAACATCCCCTCACCCTACCGTACAACGGCAGAGTTAGACGATGTCATGTACTATATTCTGATTACCATCTTGATTTTCTAAAAATTTTATATTTATTTATCTTTTTGTGCATTAATACCTTAGACCAGAACTAGGAAAACATATGAAATACAATAGCTCTTTTAGCCTCAACTGCTATTGCAGCCTAACAATAAATAACTCGGCGCCTATATAATAATGTCTCGACGCTGTGCATCTAACATATATCAAACCCAATGCATTAGTACCTATAAAATATCAGTATCACAATGCCCTTTATGCCTTAGAGTTCCTTAATTGTCATGCTAATCTGTCTATCATATTCTAGTCTAGGTATAAGTCATATGCTTACATTCACACATTTCACAAATTCCATATGGATAATTTATGATGCGACTGGGCCAAGGTATTTCCAGACGGTCACCCATCTTGGTACTGACCCTGCTCAACAATGCTTAATCGGCCGCTTAACCGCCTTGAGCCAAGCACTTTCCAAGAGGTCACCCATCATGGTATTGCCCCTACCACAATACGCTTAACCAAAAAAAGCGCTTACCGTTCTGCCAAAAGCTTAAGCTGATAGCAGAGGCGCAACTTTATTCCTTTATCCTAGATCAAACAAGGACGACCAACCTCTTTCGACTTTGTTAGGCACATCTCTAACAATCTCCCACTTACACTAAAGTCAATTGCCATTGTACATTACATCATTGGCAAGGATATGACTATCATATTCCTTTTGGGGATTTGGTCTAGTGACTCGATCAGATATCTTCTTATCAGTAGACGCTTTCTATTATTACATCACGTCTACCATTAATCCCTCTAACCAATTGTTAATGTTGAGTACATGTTTGGATCTTTGGTGAGACCATGATTCCTTTGCTCATGTAATAGCTCCAGTGTTACTCCAATCAAATTGGATTACCAATGCTCCGATCACTTCTAACTTCGTGATGATTTTACTTATCCAAACTACTTCCTTAGCTGCAATGTACTTTCAATTATAGAATCTACAATCATCACCTTATTATAACTCTTCTAACTAACTACATAATCATTCAATGTGAATAGATAGCCCGACGAGGATTTTGGTTGTCCTTGTCAAATTGGATGTGGCATCCAAAATCCTGCTTATCTTAAGCTTACTATCTCCTTAAATCAAGAATGTGTCCTTAATACTTCTTAAGTATTAAGAATTTTCTTAACAGTCACCCAAAAAGCCCTTATGAGATCATATTAATATATGTTCATGACACTCAAAGCATAATATCCATTGGGCCTAGTACATAATGAAGGGTTTTGATCATGTATCACATACATATAACGCAGCGGAAAATAAAAATTTTCAAAACCCGAATCAAAGGATTTTCATGTGCCAATTAAAACTAATTTAACCAAAGAAAATTCAGAATTTATACCTTTATA
>CATIWF010042573.1:0-17794 GCA_949630135.1 Balakata baccata
CTAGCTAGCTTGATCATTTGTAACATTTGCACATTTGTTAGGCCATAGGCCTTTTCTTTTGCTTTTGAACATTTGTTTGGGCCATAGGCCTCTTCTTTTGCTTTACAATGCCATTTAGCTAGTCACAACGCCTTTTAAATCTATATGCATATGCATTTTGCAACAATCATTACTTAACATTTGCATTTATATCACATTTGCATGTTCAATAATCAATGACTCCATGTAAGAAAAGCCTATAACATAACCATATATTTAAGTCATTCAACACTTTTTGATATCATATCCCTACCATAACAATCACGTAATTCATATGGCCGCAAGTCAAGTCACATTGCACATAGCATGTAATAATCACATTACACGTAACATGTACCAAAGAAATCGTTTGATAATTAAACTCACCTTTTCTTTTGCTAATAAGCCTCTACTTACTGTCTTTCACTTCCTTGAGGCTCTCCAATATGCTGTGGGTATAATTGAATGTATACTTGGTCAATTGGTAGCTAAATAAACTTATACAAATTGAAGTATGCATTTTAAGGACCACTAACTAGGATTTGGTGTGAAGGCAGTGTGACCTTCATGTGTTCATTAACTTATAACGTTTCCTATACCAATCCAATTTGCATGATTCTTATTTCTAATTAACGCTAACATGTAGAGATACTACATATCTAAATTTCAGACCAATTGGACCATTGTGGAATATTTTATGCAATTTATAAATATGTTCTGTTCTCTGCCCTATTTTTTACGATAGGCAGTTTTGAGATACCAATTTTGCTTCTCCATATCTTACAACCTGTAAGTTATATTTGTATAAAACTTTATATACACATAGATATGTTGAAATGGAACATTTTTCATGTTGACAACTTTCATCCATTCTGCCTCTAAGGTCCTCATATGGTAGGGTAATTGGGACTGGTCAGAAACAGGGCTGGCATCCGGACCAGTCTGACTTTTGAAGGCTATAACTCACAACATACATAACATATTGAGGTGAATTTTGTGCCACAATTTGATTAAGCCATGTACCTATAACTTTTATGTTTCGACCATTTACAGATTATGTCTATAAGAAACTCAAAATTGGCAAACAACGGACTGGATATGCCCAGGACATTGAACAGGCAGCTCAAATATGGAACAGGCATGACTCTCTTGCCTATAACTCAACATCCGCCCGTAATCTGGTCCTGAAATTTTTTATGCAACTAGATAATACATATATCTACAACTTTCATTTCCTCAAATATCGAATCTATCATATAGAAACTGAATTAAAACAGTAGATGATTTAGCTAGGTTCCTCAATGGAACCAGTTCCAGTCCGATACCAATATCTTTCCACAGACACCAAATCATGCAAAACCATTTACATAGCCTTAAACCTAAGACATAAAGCTACAAGTTTGGTGTTTTGTGCTTCTTTAGAATCAGCCTTTAACATGAAGAAAACGGAACCCCAAGTTAGTAGTACAGAAGGAGAATCCGAGAACTGTGGTACATAATATTTAGCAACTTTCTTACCATAAACCATGACCCATCAACACCCAAATCATGATTAACAACAAAGAAGGAATAATTACTCACCTGAAGACTAATTTTTGGCTGGAATTTGAGAGAAAATTTGAAGAAAAACGAAGGAGAGAAGAAGGACTTATTACTCTATTAGACATATCACTGAACACCATCTTCATGACATTTTCATTCTGGTTAGAGATTCCTGAGTAATGATCCCGACAAGCGGGTATATGTTAGAAAAGTGCTTTAAAGAAAATCACCTTTAGCACTTGTTGTACAAACTCATTTTGAATGAATAAAAAGCCATTTTTCATTTAATTGATGTTGATTTATATTATGTATTGACTGGATCTAAAATCAATCATTGAAAGTCCATGATATGAAACATAGCATGAAGGAAATCATGATGGGATCATGATAATGAGATTCCTACAATGTGTAATTATGTTAGTATTTAAATTATCCCTAGTCATAGGATCATCAAGATAGGACATTGTAGATCTGAATAGACTAGCACATGTCGTACTCCTTAATTTGATCAAGCAGTAGATCTCATAAACTGTGAGCATGATATGTTCAAAGTTGACATGTGGATGCTTGCTAAGAGTGGTCAAGTACATTAGATGACCTGCTATGAGATGATCATATGGATTATCTATTCAAATGTCGATGATAGTCTCATCATAGCAATGGTGTATGTATCCTTAGACTTGAGGTACTCAAGGATATCTTGGATACTGATTCTGTACTTTGACTCCATTCCTTGTTGCCTCGTAGAGATCGCTCATATGGTGGTGATTGGGTACAGCTTCAGGTATTCGAAGGTAATTGGGTAGCCAACAGAGTATTCACCGCTCCTGATCGAGGGAGAGTATACCCACGGCCTTTTGTTGGGATCATTGCTCGGGAATCTCTAGCCATAGTGGAACTGTCATGAAGATGGTCTTTAGTGACATGTCTAATTGAGTAATGAGTCTCAATAACAAGATCTAAAATCACTTGGGCTAAGTGTGATGTAGTCAATCTAGCAGGAGCTGACACATAGTCCATATTTTGAACCAAGTGGTGTATAGGATGGTGAATGGACGAATTGCATATATTGTTGTTTATGGAAAGGTTCGTAGTCAAACTACTGACTTTCCAGTCAATTGGGGGTCATGATGTATTGCTAGATACTGCTCATGACTTGCTTGAATTAATTGTTAATTCAGGTGGCCAACATAAATAGGAACCTAATGGGTCACACTCATTGGAGGTGTGAAGAATGAGTAAAATGGTCTTGGATGAGATCCAAAAATATGAGAGAATTATTTAGGGTCAAATTGTGATGGGATCACAAGAAAAAAAAATTGGAAAAAATTGCTCGAAGGTGTCACGGGCCTGTGGCAGACCAATGCCTGCACGCTGGGAAGCCCAGCGCGCAGGTGCTAGCAGATTTGGCCTAAATTTGGCCAATTTGGCCAAAAATGCCAAATTGGCCCCTAAACCTATTTTGGTAATTTTCAACCCTAGGGTGTTTAGAAACACCTATAAATAGTATTTTTCACCAGAAAACTGGTGAACCACTATAGAAAATTAATAGTTAATTTTCTTAGAATTTCTCTCAAAGAACATATACAATGCTAGCACATTGTGTTTGTTCAATCCATTACCCTTATGGTTTCTTTCTTCAATTTCCAGGTGGATTATCATTAGAGACAATCCAAGATTAGATTGTTGTGGTTTGCTACAACCCAATAAGAAGAAAATTTGAAGAATTGGTTCAATAAATTAAAGGTATAATTTCTAACTATGATTTTGATTTAATTAGTTTTAATGGCACAAGTAGAATCCTTTGATTCAGGTTTTGAAAATTTTATTTCCACTGCATTTTATGAACATGATTCATCCTCAAAACCCAACATGTTGGAAAGCTTCCAAATAGGAGACGATTGCTGATTCCACAACCAAAGCGGAGTACATTGCAGCTTCTGAGGCAGCAAAGGAAGTAGTTTGGATAAAGAAATTCATCATGAAACTATGAGTGGTTTCTAACATTGTTGACCTAATACAGTTGTATTGTGATAACAATGGAGCAATTACACAAGCAAAACGTAATTGGATGGTGATTAGGTACAACTTAACTTATTTGAAGGTAATTGGGTAGCCAATAAGAGATTCACCACTCCTGATAGAGGGAGTGTATACCCACGACCTCTTGTTGGGATCATTACTCAAGAATCTATGGCCAGAGTGGAAATGTCATGAAGATGGTCTTTAGTGACATGTCTAATAGGGTAATAAGCCCTAATAACAAGATCTAACATCACTTGGGCTAGGTGTGATGTAGTCAGTCTAGTGGGAGCTGACACATAATTCATTCTCTGAATCGAGTGGAGTATAGAATGGTGAAAAGACGAATTGCATGGATTATTGTATATGGAATGGTTCATAGTCAAACTATTGACTTTCTGGTCAATTGGGGTCATGATGTGTCGCTAGATACCGCTTATGACTTGCTCAAATTAATTGTTAATTTGGGTGGCCAATATAATTGGAAATCTAATGGGTCACTCGCATTAGAGGTGTGAAGAAGGAGTAAAATTGCTTGGATAGGATCCAAAATGTGAGAAATTTGGGGTCGAACGGCGTCGGGATAACGGAAAAGTTTCATGGGTTTCAGAGTCATCAATGGTCCTCAGGCCCATCAGTGCGCCCAGGCTCATAGTGTGCATGCAGGCAACAGGTAGGCCTGCCAGCCCAACAATCCTAATCTTGCCTTCTTTTGTGGTCTTTCAAATTTTGAAAGGTTTTTGGGTAAGAGTGGGACTCTCTACCCTAGGGGCATTTTTGGAGATATATAAATATTAATTTTCCACCTAAAAATTAAAATACCACCAACAGAATTAAGAGAAAATTCTCTCAAGGAACATACACCTTGCTAGTACACTGTGTGTGTTCAAACCATCACCTTTCAAGTTTCTTTCTTCCATTTCCTCATGGATCAATGTTAGAAGCGATCCTAGTTTCGATTGTTATGGTTTGTGAGAACTAGACAAGAAGGAAAATTGAAGAATCAACCCAAGAAATTAAAGGTATAATTTCTAACTATGTATTTATTCAATTAGTTTTAATGGCACAAGTAGAATCTTATGATTTGAATTTTGAAAATTTTTATTTTTTTGCTGCTTTATGGTATGTGATACATCTTCAAAACCTAATAGTACATAGCATAACACAAAGTACATCCAATAGCCAAAACATATGGAACGTCACTTATACCATCCCATTTATCTTATGTCCTTGAGAAAAGGACATAGAGAAGTAATCTTATCGATCATATGAATTAATTCTCTCATGGATTGTTCCATGCTAACCACTTTAGCATCTTACCTATGTAGACTAAGAAAGACCGAGCAACTTATTAGATCTATCTTTATAGATCTTAATCCCCTTCTGGTAGGTCACTTTTAAAATCTTTCTTGGAGAAATATTTTTGAGTAACAAATTGACTAACTTACAAATGAGACATTGTTTCCTTCAACCATTACATCTTTCACATACTTTATTAGGAATATAATGGCACTCCCACTAACCTTCTTGAAAACACAAGATTAATCAACATATTGTGTGGAAACAAACTCTTTGATTACCTCAACAATTTAGATGTTTCAACTCCCAGATGTTTGCATAAATCCATCAATGGATTTTGTAACTCGCATCTTGTTTCTCCATCGTTGGATATGAATTCCTTAAGTTATGTCATGTACATATCCTAGGTCAGATTTTCTTAATGAAAGCTGTCTTCATACTCATTTTCTAAATCTCATCATAATGAGTAGCAATGATAGGAATGATATGATGGATTTAAGCATAGTATATGAAGTAAAAGGTCTTGTCAAAGTCAACCATTGTCTTTGATGACGTTCCTTAACTATTAACCCTAGCTTTATAGGCAACTATGTTACCTTCCACGTCAGTTTTCATCTTAAAAATCTGGTTGCACCCAATGGGTTTTATCCCGTTAGGTGGGTCAACCAAAGACCATACTTGGTTTATAAACCTGGAATCCATCTTGGACTCGCGGATTTCGTCATTAGTCATATTTTGAACTTTTCAAAACTTCTTCATAAGTAGTAGGCTCATCATCCTTTATAAACAATACGACTTTTTGTTCACTTATAAGAGATCTATATCTCTTCGGAACATCTTGTATTCTATTACACTTATGAAGCTCTTGTGTTTCATAAGGTTTTACTATTACTTCATCTATATGAATAATAGAATTTGATTTTATTAGTTGATTCGTGTCTGCTTGAACATCTTAAACATTATTAAGTTCAATATTGCTCCCACTATCTTCTTATAGAAGAAACTCTTTCTCTTGAAAGATAACATACTCTTGAAACAAACTCATATACTCCAAAGAGTGGTAAAACTGATATCCAAATGACTCTCATTGGTTATTCCACTATAGACATTAGGTTAGATTTAGCTTTGAGCTAATATAACATTATCTTCCATTTCTCTTAAGCAAGACAAAAAGAATAGGGTTTGTGTTATTTCATATCTCATATGGAACAACATCAACTGACTAATATAATACTATGTTTAGTACATAAACTCAAGTCTCATGTGTATGACTATAAAAGGAACTTAATGAGTTCTATAAAGCTCACCATAGACCTCACCATGTCTAATAAGGTTCCATTTCTCCTTTTAGCCACACCATTGTGTTTGGCATATGAGGTGGAGTCCATTGAGATAAAATGACATTGAAACTCTTTAGCTTAAGTATTCTTACACTATGATACAATCTAAGTATCTGAATACTTTTGCAAAGTTGTTTCTTTACTTCATATTGAATTCTTTGAACTTTTCTAAATTTCCAATTTGTATCTCACTAGTTATAATTACCTAAATTATGAGTGATAATAATTATGGTAATGAAGCAGATAAAACTATTTATGGCATGCATGAACATTTGTCCATATATATCTATATGTACAAGGTCTATTAATCCTTTTGCATATTCACACTTTTCCACTAAAGCTGAATTTGCCATCTTGCCCAATTAATATGATTCACATGTGTCATATGATTCATAATCATGTGACCCTAAGTTACCATAACTCATCATGTAATTCTCTTTTATATACTCGAGTTGACAATGCCATAATTTATGGTTTAGGTCATTAACCCTTTAAATTTAATATTGAGGATAGAATTAAGCATTCCAAGATCATAAACTAGATTGCATAATGTTTTATATTCACAAGGAATATCATTTGACCATACAAAACAACAATTATTCTTAATAGCTAAAAGAAAAACTTTTGTTCAACTATTGAACAAAATTATATTCTTTATTCATAAACTAAAACAAAATTGTAACTATTTAATCCTTTAAACATGCTTACTAAAGAGTGTCCAAATAAGCCTTGATAGATATTGTAGCAACTGTTGCTTTACAGCCAATGTGCAAAGTTTCGACTCTCCCTTCTTAAGCTATCTATTGTTTTTTTGGTCTTGCATTTCTTGTATATGTGTGACCTAAATGCAGTACCTAATACCTATGTATAATTACAAGAAACAATGTTATCCTCTTTAACGAATTTACTTGAAATGGATGGTGCATATATAAGCCTTATCCTTCTGCTTCTTTTAAACTCCAAATAAGCTTTGTTATTCTATTTCCATTTTGCAACTTTTGTCATAATGGAAGTATGTCCCTTTTAAGCTGTCTTTCTACTTTTTTTTCCTTTCATCCATAATGAATGTTGCATTTTAGATCTCCCTTCTAATATCTTGGAGTGGTAGAGCAATTTAGGCCATCTCATATCGCTTGGTGTGAGTTTGCTCATTGGCCATCTCCCTAAAATGACATATAATGGTTTTATATCCATTTCCATGCTGCTTTTGAAGTTTGAATAACATAGAACCAATCCATTATTATCCAAGTACTTATTGTATGCAAATTGTTCATAACATTTGCATCTCTAGCAGTAAGGGAAGGAAAATACTATTCCAAGACTTTGGCAACCTTTAAGATTTGATAACCATTCTCAGTTTTAAGCCAGTAAAGGAAGCTTAGGTTAGTCAAAATGTATGACTCATGATTATGTTTTGATTCACATTGAATGATGTTATTCTCACAACCTAGATGTAAAGATTGAGATTGTAGAAGTGTGTACATGAATGCATGATTTTAGATCTTTAATAAAATGCATTATGGCTCTCGCTATTTTATTGCGAACCCATAGCCCTCACTATGAATCCAAAAGAATCCGTTAGGAGTCCTCCTAGTAGGTTGATATCCAATGTCCTTAAGAATGACTTTGGGTTTGCCCAATAAGCCACCTTAGGCCCAAAGGTAGGTATTTGATCCATACCAATTGTATTCTCATGCAGCTATTGAATCTGGTGCTATCAATTGTTGATGTGTGCACCAACATTGGGCTATCAACTCTTGATGCATGTATATCTCATATATATTATCTAACTTCATCTCAATCCACATTGACCTTGGGTTTTCCCAACAAATCAATGCTTCATGTTAAAATCGGCCCATTAATTAGGAAATCTTATTTCTATGGTTTGAACATATTCTTGTTGAGCAGGTTTGGGTTTGCCTAATAACTCTAACTATAAAAGAATTTTGGTTCTTGCCATATTAATGGAAGATGTTAACTTTAATGTTAATTAAGTGAGGGATTTTCGTAATTTAGTCTCATCATGTTATTTTAGCATGCATTCATATGTCATACATTCATCACATAGATATATAAATGATTATGGACATACTAATGTCAATCCCTTGAGCCAAAGAGAGATTGACTAGAGGTAAATGCATGAGTTGCAATCCAAAAATAGAAATCAAATTCTAATTTCTAAGTTTTCTTGCTTATGGCACCATCTCCTTTACTTCTTGCTTCTTTGCATCTCTATTTTATCTTGATCCTATGTAATCTAATTACATATTTCAAAATAGAAAACCTCAATCTACATTTGAGGAAAATGATATGAGAAGAGAAATACATGAGAAAAAGGAAGGGCAGATACACGCAGGCCCTATATACTATATAAAAAAAATTAACCATGCATGCTTAATTACATTGGCCTTAGGTCCATAATTTCTATCATGCAATCCATACACCCCTAGCATGCATTCTCTATTGCATGAAATAAAGATAAATTAGGTAGTGACAATTTTGGATTCCAAATTTGAAAAGCAATTTCAACACTTGAACCGAAAATTACCTACTTATGTTGTTTCGGTTAATTCAATTTTGTATGTCATTTTAACATGAATTTTAATAATTAATCAAATTAATTAAATTCCATATTTCCATATATTAATTCAAATTTAATCCACCTTTAAATTTAGTTATTATGATGTCAAAAATTAAACAATTTAATTTTAACATACACACCATTATCTAGTCATATTATATTTAAATTGCTCAATTTAAATTAATTCAAAATCAATTTCCAAAAATTTTTAAAATTTTCTAAATCTTATATCATCATTCTAAGCATCTTTACATCAAATCAAGCCCATCAAAAAAATTTTGGCACGAGCCAAAATCATTAAAACAAACAAACCGACACACTAGATACTTAAAACGACTGATTTATCATCTATAAATAATTTGGAAATTTAAAATTGAGAAAAATAATTTTGACATGCATTTAACATCAAAATTATATATGAAATATCATATAAAAAATATTTTAAGGTGCTAGAATCTAAATATACACATACAAAGAATTCAAACAAAACAGTTCTGCTGAATGCACTAAAACAATCCCGTTTTATGCACTAAAACAGTCTCATTTTGTTGTTTATTTGTACAATTAATTAAAATAATTTTTAATTAATTATTGGGCCCTTCCAGATGCTTAAAAATGTTATAATATATCTAAATAATTTTTCTATAATCAAATTACAAAAAAAAATTGTGAACATCACTAGTTCATCAAAATGTAGTTTTCAGCAATTTTGCAATAAATTCGAGATTAATTATTTGAATCATATTCAAAATATTTTTCAATCAAAATAATCAATTTTAATCATTACATGATCAGATTATAGAAATAAAAATATTTAAAACAAAAGTTTCAAATTAATTTCGATTTTTTAAACTTATAGAACCAAAATTGCCAAAACCGTGCAATCCAATTGCACCTTTAATAAAAATTAATTTTAATGGACAAAGGGGGCTCTAATACAAATGTTAGATTTTGACGATGTATCACAAACCAAAATGCAATGGAAATTAAAAAATTTTAAAACCCGAATCACAAGATTCTACTTGTGCCATTAAAACTAATTGAATAAATATATACTTAAAAATTATACCTTTCATTTCCTGGATTGATTCTTCAATTTTTCTTCTTATCGCATTATCACAAACCACAATAATCCAAACTAAGATTGCCTTTAATGTTGATCCACACATAAATGGAAGAAGGAAACCTCAAAGGTGATGGTTTAAACACATACAATGTGCCAGTAAAGTGTATGTTCTTTAAGAGAATTTTCTAAGAATTTTCTCTTAATTCTACTGGAAAATTAATATTTATATGTCTCCAAAAATTCTCCTAGGGTATAGAGTCTCACTCTTACCCAAAAACCTTTTAAAATTTTAAAGACCACAAAAATAGGCAAGATTAGGGCTATTAGGCTGGCTGGCTGGCCTGCCTACAAGTTACAGGCGCATGGAACCCCCAACGACTCTGAAACCTGCAAAACTTTTTTGCAATCCTGACATTGTCTAGTCCCAAATTTTTCTCTCATATTTTGTATTCTATCCAATACCATTTTACTCCTTCTTCACACATCTAATGCGTATGACCCATTAGGGTCTTATTAATGTTGGCCACCCACATTAACAATTAATTTGAGCAAGTCATAAGCGATATCTAGACACATTGTGACCCTAAGTGATCAGAAAGTCAATGGTTTGACTACGAACTTTTCCATAGACAATAATCTATGCAATTTGTCCTTTCACCATCCTATACCCCACTTGGTTCAAAGCATGCACTATATGTCAGCTCCCGTTAGATTGACTACGTCATACCTAGCCCAAGTGATGTTAGATCTTATCACTAGGGCTCGTTATTCTATTAGACATATTACTCAAGACCATCTTTATGACATTTCCATTCTAGCCAAAGATTCCTGAGTAATAATCTCAACAAGAGGCCGTAGGTATACACTCCCTCTATCTGGAGCTATGAATCTTCTGTTAGCTACCCAATTGCCTTTATATACCTCTAGCTATACCTAATCACCACCCTATAAGTGACCTTTGTAAGGCGATAAGGAATGGAGTCAAAGTACAAAATTAATATCCAATATATCATTGAGTACCTCAAGTCTAAAGATACTTGCACTATTGCTATGTTGAGACTATAATTGACATTTGAATAAATAATCCATACGATTGTCTCATAGAAAGTCATCCAATTTACTTGACTACTCTTAACAAGCATCCACATATTAACTCTAAACATCTCATGCTCACAGATTATGAGATCTACTACTTGATCCAATCAAGGAGTATAACATGCGCTAGTATATCTGGATCAATAATGTCTCATCTTGTTAATCTTATGACTGGGGATAATTTAGATACTAACATAATTACACATGATAGGAATCTCATTATCATGATCGCATCATGATTTCCTTCATACTATGTTTCATATCATGGACTTTCATTAATTAGTTTAAGATATATATCAATTCAGATGCTAATAATACTAATATAATGAAAGAATGTCATTATGAATGTGTATACTAAGTGCCTAAGGTGATTACCTTTTGTGCACTTCTCTAACATCTAGGCTCTAAACTAAGTGGGGTATAGTATGGTGAAAGGATAGATTGCATACACTAATTGTCTATGGAAAGGTTTAAAGTCAAACCGTTAACTTTCCAGTGAATTGGGAATCATGATGTGTTGCTAGATACCACTTGTGATTTGCTCGAGATTAAGTGTTGATCTAGGTGGCCAACATAATAGGGAACCTAATAGGTCACACACATTATGTAACTCCCCTTGCTCCACTCTAAACAGCAAGGTAAGAGAGCGTTGCCGACTTGTTTGTATTGAAAACTTTGCTATATGATAACACTGATATTTTTTTTTATTATTACTATTAACAATAATATTTTTACTTTAAACTAAGCGTGCATCCAATTAAAAGTTTTGCACACTTCAAAATTTGTAATCCGTATCTTGTAATTAAACATATATTTCCAATAATATTATACTCAAAATATATGTGTAACACACCCTCATTATATTTTACATGGAAGAAATCTTTAATTAATTATTACAAGCTTTTAACAAAATAAACCAAAAATGATTTGAGGCTTTAAGCTGTTATTGATTGGATTCTCTCCTTGTGAAAGTTACTTTATATTTCCAAATCCTTTTAAACTGCACAAGGAATTCACCCGCGCTAAGCTACTAGTTTAGTTGTGCTTCATAGGATAAAAATTTTATATACATAGATAGAAATATACATGCCAAAATTTCATGATTCATACTTCAAAAATAAATCCACATTTAATCACGATTTATTATGCAATGTGAACGTAATTATTTCATACTTAACATGGTTGCAAACGTCTTACCTAAAATAACCTTATTCATAATATTTTTTTTTCCTTATTATTTTTATTCAAGTCCATAACATCTGTGTCCAAACTCATTAATAAGAATATGAGGTTGTCATTCCCGGCTTTTTCAAAATAATGTCATCACCAGTTTTTAATTAATTTGCCATTACTGGCATTTTTAAAATAATGCCATCACTAGCTTTTTATTTATTTGCCATTACCGGCTTTTTTTATAGTACCATTTATGGCTTTTTAATACTTTATCGAGCGCATTTCATTTTTCCCCTGATTGACATGCTCAATTATCCACTATTCTAGTTCAAAGCTGGAACATTTGGGCTTTGACATTTTTCATTATCATAAATTTATTGCTCTTTTTTGTTTACAAGTATATCATATATATATCATATGCCACATGATCACATAAACTAAAATTCCAAACAATCAACATATACAAATCATACCATATGAAAAATACCAAAATACAAATTTACAAACTTATGACAGACTTCGGCACTGGGCTTGGGGCTCAATTTCAGCCCATTTCTGTATTGATTCAAACCTATCTCTTCTATAAAATTTTCGCTTATTGTCTTAGCCCGATTTTGCAGAAAGAATCATTGGAATATGAATTTTCTACAAAAAGTGATGGCTAATTTATCGTGCAGTATTTAGTCAAAATATACCCAGTATTTTCTTGCTACTTCTAGGTCCGAGATTTTTTAGTTAATATTTGGCCTAGTTACAATCCGAATTACAACTTATATTCATCATAACATTTTTAGTACTATTAGTTAACTTTCATTTTCAATTAGTTTTATACCAATCCAGTTACTACAACACAAGTTATGATTAGATTTGTCAAGGCTGTTCCAATGAGTCTATAACAGGGCATCCATTAGACTTATTACAAATTAATTAACTCAATAACCTTATGCAATCATGCTTATACCCAAAATTTCCAAATTATAAACACATTCATGAACCTTAACATTTCATACTATTTTACAATAAAATTTTAAGGGCAACAATTTAACATATAACATTTCAAATTACATACAAAGTACACATTACACACAATTTTCATAGTTATTATGGCATGCAGGATTTTTATCAAAGAAGCACGTACTAATCAGCCCCAATTTTTCTCTTTTTCTTCTTCTTTCTTCACTTATTAGGTGGCCTTTTTCTTCCCTTTGTCCACCTCTTAATGGGCACTCATTTGCCCACTTGTTTGGCCTTAACATAAGAAACAAGATTTCATTCAATGCTATACATATAACCAATGCTAATGCATGAACAATATCTAGTGTTCTTAATGTTTTCCTATCTCTTTCGATATGTTTATTTCCTCCTTTGTTTACCTTATTTATATTCATAATAATCAATAGTATTCATTCCATTCATCACAAACAAATCAGCCCCACTTATTCCATGTTCTTTTCCTTAACATTCATCACCTTCAAGTTACATAATCACCATTAATCACTTCTAAACATACTCCTCTCTAATTCCCCTTCATTAGGCAGCCCTAAACACATCTTCATAAGCCTTATTTCTTTACTTTTCAAGCCACAAAATCATCATTCACAATCACCTATGACCTAATTCCATCATTCCCCAGCAATGCAATACATCACAACACAAGTGCACATAACATCTAACAAGCCCTAATCTATCAATTCCAAACACAACCATCATCCACATGGGTCTCAAATAGATGGAAAAAGGTTGAATTTAAGAAGAAAAAACTCGTCTTTTTGGTTTCCCAAGTTGGCCAAAATTCCTCTTCTTTTTCTTCATTTTTCTCCTTTATTTTCTCCTTCCTTTATTGCTCTCTTGCTCACTTATGGTGAAATCTATTTGATTATTTGGTTTTTCTCACTCTCAATTCTTCTTTTCCACTCTTTTAGAATCTTGATGGGATAAAAAATGGAGGATTTGAGGGAGGTGAGGGATAGCTTCAAAATGGAAGAAAAAGATGAAGAAGAAGACTTGTAACGTTCGCTAATTAGGGTTGAATTGGAATAAATAAATTATTTCGAGCGAAAAATAAATAATAAGTTGTTCAATTAAAATTATTAATACGTAAAATTCGTTGATATAGTTAATTTAGTTAAAATAGAAATAAGTGAGTAGATTGTTAAATTGAGTTGATTAGTGAAATAATAATAATAATAATAATAATAATAATAAAAAGGGGACAGAAAAAAAAAAGTTGACGGGAAACATAAATAGGGCACAAACTGCTCATTTTATCAATTTTTCTTTTTCTTCCTCTTCTCCTCCATGTTTCTTCCATTTTCTCTCAAAATCCAACTATAAATCAGGCCTTTTGGATCAGTGGTAAGTGAATTAATCTTTCTTGAGTAAATTAAAAATAGATTAAGGGTTAATTGTTGGTGTTGTTAGTAAACCTATTTATTCTTAGAATTCTATTTCTGTAGCAGAGATTGGGGCTTTGTTTCCATGCTCTTAGAGGATGAATTTTAAGAAGTTATACATATGAAAGTTGTAGCTCTATGTCTTATTTTTATGCCTTTGAAACAGTTTTTAATGTTTTGGTGTATATAAAGAGATATCCACAGATAAGTATTGCTGGTTTCCAACAGTATGCCAACAGATTTTAGTCCGGTTTTTATTTATTTTCATCTTGTTAGAGGCATATTTAGTGGAAGCTTAAAACATAAAAGTTGTATATTTACATGTCCTTTACCTGTATACCAAATTTCGGGCTGATATTCGTGGTGTAGATTGAGTTATTGTGAAGAGATTGATGACTATTCCTTTGATCATAACTATTTTCTGTGTATCCGGGTTACACCAGTTTATTTATCTTTATTTTTGAGGTTTATGTATTCCGAATTAACCAAAGTGTAAAACATACAAATTTTAGCTCTATATCCTAGGTAAATTTCTATAAAAACCTTACCTTAATATGTTGAGTATTTTATGAGTTATGGTTATACTAATGAGGACTGGTCGGGTTGTTACCCTGTGTTAGACCAGTTAGATATTCTTTAGTGTTTGAGGACTTTAGAGGCAATATCAGATAAAATTGTAAACATGAAAAATGTTTCAAATTGACCTCTCTAAGTGCCTTAAATTTTGACAATAAAACAACTTACACATTATAAGAAATGAAATTTTAAAGGAGTCTCAAAACTATCTAATAACAGAAGACAAGATAACATTTGAAATTGTACTAAAAAATTGTTTAATGGTTCAAAAATTCTGAAATTTTAATATGTTATAGTGTTATGTGTTAGCTTTAATTAAAATTAAGAATTACATAAATTGGATAAGTATAAAAAAAGTTATAGGTTAAAGAGTCGTAAGAGGTCATACTGCCACTTATTAGAAATTATAAATAATTATTTTAAAACAAATTGTGAATAAATATTCTATCAATGTATTAATTAAATATACTTTCAAATTCAGTTCGCAATCTATGAGAGATCCTCAAGAGCCACAAGTTCCAAAATTATTGGAGTTTGTAAAACTTTATTAAGGTTTGTACATAACTACATATGGATTTAATTGTATATTTAATGTTTAGGATTGCATAAGTTAAATGATGAATCTATATGTTTTGATCAATGAATATGTAAGTTAAAGATGATGAATTTGCACTATATGAAATACATTTATAGGTGATTATGAATGTTGTAGAGCGGTTCCACTTGGGTGAACCATAGGGTGCTTATGTTGTGACTTTCTTATGAACTTTAACTTATGTATAATGAATGATGTCATAAAATTAATTATTTTACTATGGTGAATTGTTAAGAGGATAAAGCCCAATTACTCTAATTAGGACTAGAGCTTGGATATATGGCATGCCATTGAGGGAGTTTGGTACCACTTAAGGCTGGAATTGGCTATCTTGGAGATGAAACACTTATATTGGAAGGTATGTCCGGAGTGGCACCCTCAGAAATATTAAGATATTTTTCTCAGGCGGAGTTCCTAAATGACTCGGAGTAGCCTTAGTGCCCGTATCCAATTTAGTCTGATTTAGAGTATAAGGGTAAAATAATCATAATATTCCAGCTTGATAAGTATGAAGTAAGACATTATGGAATAATTTATATGAGTTAAAGTATGTTATTCTATATATGAAATATTGTGTGGTATTGTGTTATGTTGAAACATGTTTATTAGATGTGGAGATTATATGCTCATGCCTGAGTTGACAACTCATCATGTGATTCTCTTTCATATGCCTGAGTTGATAATGCCATAATTTATGGTTTAAATTTAATATTGAGGATAGAATCAAGCATTCCAAAATCATAAAGTCTATTGCATAATGTTTTAGGTTCATAAGGAATATCAATTGATCACACAGAACAACAATTGTTCTTAATAGTCAAATGAAAAACGTTTATTTAACTATTAATGTTTCCATGTATATTTTCTGTCGTTTGGGGTCTTTTAGATCTAAAAGAAAATCAGAAAAATAGATCAAAATTGAGAGGAGAAGAATTTTAAGAGGCATGAATAGTGTCATGGCCATTTTGGCCAATTTAAGGGGTGATTGGTGCCCCGCTTGGGCTTGCTGGGCAAGCCTTCCAGGCCAGCGGGCCTGTCAACTCCCCAAGCGATTTTTCTCACGATCTTATCACAATCGGACTCGAAATAATTCTCTCAAATTTTGTATCCCATCCAAAGCCATTTTACTCATTCTTTACATCTCCAATGCGTGTGACCCATTAGGTTCATGGTTATTTTGGCCACTTAAATTATCAAATAATTTAAGCAAGTCATGAGCGGTATATAGCAATACATCATGACTCCCAATTGTCCGAAAAGTTAGTGGTTTGACTACGAACCTTTTCATAGACAATAATATGTGCAACTCGTCCTTTCACCATTCTATACCCCACACAGGTTAGAGCATGGACTATGCGTCAGCTCCCACTAGATTGACTACATCACACCTAGCCCAAGTGATTTTAGATCTTGTCACTAAGACTCATTACTCAATTAGACATGTCATTGAAGACCATCTTCATGACAGTTCCACTCTAGCTAGAGATTCCCGAGTAATGATACTAGCAAGAGGTTGTGGGTATACTCTCCCTCTATCAGGAGCGATGAATCCTCTGTTGGCTACCCAATTACCTTCGAATACCTCAAGTTGTACTCAATCACCACCCTATGAGTGACCTCTGTGAGGCAACAAGGAATGGAGTCAAAGCACATAATCAGTATCCAAGATATCCTTAAGTACCTCAAGTCTAAGGATATATGCACCATTGCTATGATGAGATTATCATTGACATTTGAATAGATAATCCATATGATTGTCTCATAGCAGGTCATCTAATGTACTTGACTACTCTTAGCAAGCATCCATATGTTAACTTTGAACATCTCATGCTCATAGCTTATGAGATCTACTGCTTGATCCAATCAAGGAGTATAACATGTGCTAGTCTATCCGGATCAATAATGTCCCATCTTGTTAATCCTATGACTAAGGATAATTTAGATATTAACATAATTACACATGATAGGAATCTCATTATCATGATCCCATCATTATTTCCTTCATGCTATGTTTCATATCATGGACTTTCATTAATCAGTTTAAGATCTATATCAATTCATATGCAAATGAATACTAATATAATGAAAGAATGC